>VYZS01053542.1:0-28442 GCA_013400695.1 Neodrepanis coruscans | reverse complement strand
AATCACACAAGTTGTATGTAAAAAAAAAAAAAAAAAAAAGAGAGTTAGATGGCAATGGCATTAAGCTCTTGACAAAAAATATGCAAAAGAAAGATTATATCCACACACTTCTCATCAGAAAATCTGCAGTGAATGCATGTCAGTGAAGAAAAATTTGCTGTTGCATGGAAACAGCAGCTAAGTATTACCAGAAAGCTCCTCTATGCAAGCAGGAGTGTCAGCTCGGAGGAAAATAAACTACCCACTTCACATGAGGGAAAGCTACTGGATTTGGAAAGCATCATGCAGGGAGTTCTCCCAGATCCCTAGAAACTGTGTTAAAAAACTTGATATGAAACACCCTGAGCACACCCTCAAAACAGAAACACAGTCAGCATCAGAGAGCACTATTGGTGTATCTCAACAAAAACCCTTGGCTATTCCAGTCTCCTACAGGATTACAAAAAAGAGCTTACTTTTTCAGTGCACAGCCCTTCCATCTATCTCAGAAGCCTTTTCAGATGAAAGTGCACTCCCTGCTAAAATGAGCAGGGGCTCTCTGAAGTCAGCAAGCCTTCAGTGGGCAGAAACCACAGCAATCTGTGAGACAGGACTCATCACATGTTTATTAAACAACAGCTTAAAAAAACCAAGTGCTCATTAAGTTATCACAGTGAACATGCAGCCTGATAAAAGCACAGTGAAGATGAAGAGCATGACACCTACTGCAGAACATGCTGCAGAACAGCTCGGAAGTACCAACAAGAGTAGAATTCACTGCCAATTTGTAACATTCATCCCAAATCCCTGTTGGGCAGGTATCCTAAGATCAGTCCCTCTCAGTGCACCCACAGGACCAAGGCACACTAAGAGTACTTAGTTATTAATCAAGAAACCAAAAGATGCTGGGGATGGGAGATTCACAGAAGTAACTGTATGGGTGTAGTTTTGTTTTGGACCAGTTATTGTTCATAGGAAATCCATACAAAAAACTGTCGTCAGGGTTAGCACAGCTGCATGGGCAGACCCTAAGGTAGTGCTTACATGCAGTTAATCTGCCTTTGGGCTATTCAGAGAGGATCAGAAAGGATGTGGATGCTGACACAGTGCAAACCCATCATACAGAGCAAAGTACACAAAGCCTTTAGCTGATACAAGGCTGCTCCTACAAACCCACACTGGCTCTGCTGCCATCTGCCCAGGCTGGAGATTCATCAGCTGTCCTATTAAGTAACCAAGAACTTGCTCCACATAAATCACTCTGTCCAGACCTTACCAAGCCCATCCCAAAGCAGGCTGAGGATTTTGTACGTGCAGTGTCTTTACCTGTCACCTCAGCTAGATCCTAAACCACACGTCTTCCCTTCCAGCTTCCTTCCAGCTCCCATCAAGATTCAAAATTGATCTGCAGGAGGTCAGAGACCAGGGCTTTGCAGGCAGTGGCCATGCACAGGTGACACTGCACCTCCTGCCAGAGCTTGCATCTCTCGCCAGAGCCTGCATCGTCTCCAGCCAGAGACAAAATCTCCAGTAACAGCCTGCATCTCCAGACAGTGCCAGCCTCCACTGGTCACACTGTCTCAACAACAGACAGCTCTCCAAACACCCTCTCTGTTCCCCTGTGTTCCCTGTTAGAAGAGCCATGCATCAGGAGTTACAGAACATCAGCTCAGTTCAGCGTGGGATGGTCATGCAACAGCAATGCTGGTGCTCCCCGTCACCCAGGCACTTCCCAGTGTCCGAGGACATACCAGGGGACACACTAACATAGTCACACTCAGCTGGGCTTGCATGTACTGCTGCAATGAGCCCCTGGGCTATCCCAGGCTGACTTCTGTCATCAATACAGCCTCCATGAGGGACATTTCACTGTGGACACCTTCTATTTCTCCTGAAGTTTTCTTCTCTTGTCCCTTCCCTGCCAGCAAAATTATGTCAGGATAATTGAAAAGCCCTTCTTGCCCTGTTTTTTTTGTTAGATACATAGAGTTACCTTCCCTTCTCCATTAAGGGATCTCCAGATCTAAAAGCCAAGTGTGCACTAACACCAATTAGGGGATTCCTCTCCCCCCCCCCCCACCCCCACCCCACTAGGAAGTTTCAAACATTTGATCAGTCCAAATGTCTTAAAAATACTGTCTGAAAACCTTTAGCCAAACTGCTCCTTTCAGGCAGCATCTGACAAATACTGGCCTGGACCAGTGCTGGGCTGGTGAACGTGGCCTGATACAACAAAGGCTTCACTTCAGAGATCACCAGATCTGGAAAAGCTGTGACTGTCCCATCACTGGAAGTGTTCAGGGCCAGACTGGAGAGGGCTTGGAGCAACCTGGTCTAGTGAAAGGTGTCTGCCCATAGTAGAGGAGTGGAACGAGATGATCTTTAAGGTCCCTTCCAAGCCTTTCTACAATTCTTCCTATGATCCTATGAAATCCAATGCTGAGAATGGACTGCAGTGGTACCTGGCCACACCTCTATGTTGTCACAGCTAGTCACAGCTGTCACAGCAGTTCTCAAATTGCACAACATATTGTAGTTTCACTTTAAAAAAAGAGAATGGCCTCCAGAAGCTGTGCATATCACAGAAGGCCAACTGTTTCCTGTGAGTGAGCAATGCTGCAGCTCATCCTCCTGGAGCAAGGAAGATACAGGAAACAAAATATTGTCAGCAAATAACAATGTTGCGGGGAACCATATAAAGGTACACAGTGTCAAGACAAGTTTACACAGCTGTGGACTTCAGAATTTCTGGTTTTGATGCTGTATTTCACATTCGCTGAATGAAAATTTGGGCGATAACCTCACAGCACTTGCACACCGAAACTTTCAGCACCCTTCAGCTACTCCAGCCTCCAGGAAACACTGTCCTGAGCACAGCTACCCTGTGTCATACACGACAAATCTCATGGGCACCCAGGACAAGGTGCCACCTCTCAAGAGCAGACTGCAAAGCTACAGGAACTCAAGATTCAGCTCAAGTTAAAAACAGTTGGCAGTACAAGGCAAAAGAATTAAGAAGACTGCATGGGAGTTTCAGGATGCTGGAAATGACGCACACGTCCACACCAGAAGTACCAATAGAGCACAGCTGAAAGGAGATGCTATTCTGGTTTCTTTACACCTATCCTTGTACTGGTGGTCTCACAGAGAATAGCTGGGATGTCCCCTATAGAAACACAATGCTGAGTGGAGCTTTGTGTTGTCCAAGATGACTTATTTCAGCTGGGAAAGGACCAAATGCTCGCCATGAACACAGCAGTGTTTCCAAGGCAGATTTCCAGAGCCTAACATCATCACATGGGATAATAAGAAGGGGAAAAAAAAAGCACCTCATAAGTGTATTTTGCAGCCTTTACCAGAAGACTGGGCATCACAGAATCATAGAAACATACAATATCCTGAGTTGGATCATTGCATCATGGCGCTGTACAAAAGGACAGAAAGGTGATGTGCAGTGGGGGACACATATAGTGGAACATGAGTTGTTCCCTACAACTCAAAAATCTGCAAAGGGATACAGCAAGGGAAATTTCTATTCCCTGATAAAGGTAGCATTTGTTTCTAAATGCTAAATACTAAAAACTAAATACGTGTCATTTGAAAACTGCTGATTAGTGATGTGACAGTGAGTCTTAAAGTTAATGATCTGAAGCACTGACTACAGAGTCACCAGAAATGCCCAGGCTGAGATTGGTGATGGTGTCCCCACTGCAATGGACTCAGCTCATGGATGCAACAGGAGTATGCACGTCAACAGATGACAAAAGTAAGGGTTAATTCACATATTTCTCAAAGAGTATCAACAGACTTGAAATTTTAGGAATAAATTGAACATTCTTCACTTCTCAGAAGACTGAATTGTCTAAAAATTATGCCAAATTGGTGGAAAGAGTCATGAGGCCATTTGGGTCTAGTATCACTTTGAAAAAGGAATTGGTGTCAGAATTAAAAAACTAAAATGCAGAAGCTTTTGTAATCTTAAAAAAAGAAAAAAAAAAAAAAAAAGGGATCGCTTATGTGGTGAACAGAACTTACCAGAACTTATACCATTCTACACTAAGTCCCAGCAGGGGCACGAAAATTTTCAAAACTCTAAAAATGTTGCTAAAGATTATATATGAGTGCATAGGAAATCCTGTATCTTTCTTTCTTTCTTTTCATCATTACAGATTTCTTATACTTAAACAAGAGCTCTTGGATTTGTATTTCCTAACATTTCTTAAACCTCTTAGGATTTCCCAGTGGAGTGAACACTGGAATGGACACGGCCACCAGCAATGGCAAGATGGCATGATGTTCCTCGCCTCCCAGTCCTCCATGTGAGATACTCCTTTTCTTGTTTCTAAAAGCAAGGATAGCTGAAAAAAGGCACTTTGCTTCACCAGAGTGAAGACCCACTGATAAGGTTTTTGACGGGTGCTAAAGACAGCCAAAACATCTCATGATGATGTCCTGATGTTTGACAGCAATAAACAGCTTTATCGGTCCCATGGACAGCAACTCTCCCTCCAAGCGAGGGACCACTGCTCTTACTAATTATGAGGGACCACACCCTCACCAGTCACATCCCTGACATCTGGGCAGGCTCCGTGCAAGGTCCAAATTCAAACCGAAGGCAATGCTAATCTCTTAACAATGCTGACTTGTCAGCAAGGCCTAACAAAAGCTTGCAGAAACTGACTACTACAGCTGCAAGAAAAAAATAAACTAAAACACATTATCTCAGTTAATGATGGAGTCACAGACCTTGAAGGGAAAACAAGGCATGATGACTCGCATTACATTCTCAGAGGCTCCACTGGGACAGTCAAAGTGATAATCAGCCTCACTATAATATTAAGTTCTCATCCAGCCTCTTCACTAATAAAAATAGTGACTGTTGTCAGCTTGCAGCAATGTGAAATTAATAACAAGACACGAGCAGGCCTAATTCCCAAGTATGAGCTAAGCGATGGCATCAAAAGCCTATGAGAGCCACCAGATCATGAGGACAGAAGAAGGTACAGAGTCAGAGAAATCATCCTGTAAAAAATATGGTGCCAACAAAGCTTGGTGGGGGACACAGCTGCACAAATGGATGCATTTCTCTTGACAAGCTGTATGCTAAACTCAATGGATTAAAATACTTCTGTCTGTGTACTGATCATGAGCAAATGCAATTATATTCTTAACAGCTAAATATTCCAGCTCCTATTTCCCATGAGTACATTGGCAGTCATGGTAAAATGGGCTGTTTATACTGTAGGTGACTCCTCATTAATCTAAGACACAAAAGGGTGACAGAAGAGGAAAAGACACGGGGAACTAGGTGAATGAAAGAGATTTGCACAGGAGCAACAAGCTTTGTTGGGTTGGACATGCACATTAATATCCCTGATTTCAAAGTCTCTGGAGTCTTTGAAGTCACTACCAGCACTCACCAGTAAATGAGACATTGCCAAGCAACGTGAATAAAACAAGAATTACTTGATCCTGGCTTAGATAATCAACTACATGTTTATTACATAAGACACTACACAAATAAATAAACAGACAGCAAGTGAGCTTACTGTGCCATGCTGAAGTGACTAAAGCAGTCACATTTTGCTCATTTCTTCAACTCAAAACTGCACATTATTTTTCCTGATTTCTGCATAATCACAGCACCTTAGACACAGCACAGCTATACCAGATTTCCTCTTCAGAATCCTCTTTACAATTCAGCTGAGATCCAAAAAGGACAACATCCAACTCTACTAAGTACGTTCATAAGGCAAATGCAACTATTTAGGTAAAATAGCCAAATGCAAAGGCTGGAAATCTCAGAGGAGCTTGGGCACAGCTTGGGCAGTTTGAACTCTTCCCCAGACAAACAAACCCAGGAGTTCCTAAGCTGTGTCTAGGTAGCTTCAACATCAAGAACTTGCCTGTGTTTTTAGCACTGACAGGGTGATGCTGCAGCTACAGTACAACCAAAGAAGGGAAGAACAGACAACCAAAGTCTTCATTGTTGACAAATCCATTGATTCCTTCCTATTTCAAAGGGAAGAGTCTGCCAAATGTGTTCAGGAGCCCTCTTTCCTTGGTCTATCTGTAGAAAGGTTCAGAGATGATTCAGCCCCCAGCCAGACCGGGGTGTTTCTGACAGTATGTGCCATGCAGTCAGTCCACAGGGCAGAGGGGAGAACCGTGCTTAATGTGCAGCCTCATCCTGTGCTCATCACAACCCTGTGTTCATTATGTCATATCAGATGCAGAGCACAGCAGCAGGAAGTTCCTGCATCTAGGCTGCCCATTTTCCCATCTGCAGAACGCATTCGTTGATGAGTCCAACACACGCAATCCAAACACCAGCATTTTCTAAGCCCTGAACTATCCTGACAAGGCAGTAGAGAATTCTTCAGAAAGAGATCCACACTCAGAAATACCTTATAATCAGGCACGCTTCTTGCTCTTCAGGTCAGATGTAGATCTGTTCTTGAGTTGATATCCCCCTGTACATTCTCCATTTAACGCTACCTTGCCTATCATAAATGATCTCCAGCTTCCACAGTCAACTCATGGCCAGAAAGGCAGCTCTTCAGGAATCAGTCAGCAAATCTTCCAGCCTAAAAGTAGTAAGTGCACCTTGAAACCCACTGAAAAAGCAGCATAGACCACACACCTGCACTGCTGCTTCCTAGATGAGCATCCATATTTTGTGAAGCAGCAGTTTCGTAACAGCCTCTGATATATCTCTGATATACAGCTGGGGTTTCCCTTCCAATAAAAATGGAAGACGTGTTGGTAACATTTACTGACTAAAGAGAAAACATCAGAGTTTTCTCCTTGTTTGTTGCACATAGATGGGAAATACTCCAGCTCACACCTGCCTTCAGGATTTCCAGAAGCTATGCTCCTAAATGCTACTTGGATGTAGAGGAGGCAGATGCATTCTGAGGAAGAACGGGAACAAGCTTCCACTCCTCTGCTGAACGCAATGATGCAGAAACAGCTTGGCTGCAGCTGCTGTTCAGGATGGACATCACCTGATGTCCACAGCTTGTGTGCCACAGGGTTTCAGTTTGGAGGGAGGTTTGCTGGACCAAAAGCCTGAATCACAAAATTCCCCTCTGCAAGAAGAGGTTCCGTCTGAGCAGAGCTACATATCAAGGAAAAGCATCTGACAGCAAGCTAAGGACATACCCTGCAGCTCTGGTAACTAGAATATCCCCATGTCAGCTCGAGTGGTGCTGAGCAAACAGAACCTCCTAGGAGACAGGGGAAAAACTTACATTGTTTTACAGTTTACACTCCATATGAGATTTGTTTTTCACAATGCTGCCTTCATGGAGGCAATGGCTTGGAGCAAACAGCTGTTAAAATTAGCTTATTTTTGTCTGTCTGATGCATTCTACTTGAAAGCTTTTGACTTCTGCTGGAGAAATGCACACCCAATGACCCTGACATAACACACACACTGTCTTGCTTTGCAGATGTTACTTGATGGCACATGGGCCAGCAAATATGAAAAACCACTGTCAGTGAACAGTCTTGAGTTCTCAGCCCCATAAGCAGTAGGGACTGCAGAAAAACAAGTACCCCTGCTCTTGTGCTGGGCCCTGCAGCCCAGTGCAGCCCACACTATGACCACGTCTGGTCCTTCTGGGCACAAGGTTCAGCCCATGATTTGCTCCTACCCCCTTGATTTGAGCAGTCAGGGGCTGCATTTGGGGGCTCAGACATGTCTCCTGCTACAGGCACTGCAGCCCAGGATCAACTGATTCCCCAGACATCTGCCAAAATACCCAAACCAACAGATTTATACTTAATTCAAATAATACCACTCTTTCAATACACTAATGAATAGTAATAACATTTGTAAAAACTGATTTTGATACCCAAGTATCAAAATCACTGATTGAAGTTTTTTTTCAAAAACAGTTGATGATTTTTCCCCACCCCAAAAACTATACCTGCATGGCAGTGACTGACACGCATTGCAGTCAGACACACCTGCATGTGTGCCTTCTGTTCAAAAGAGGTCTCTGCCACCAGTAACCCAGCCCACTTACAAAACATCACAGGATGCGTGTGATAATGTAGATAACAACCTCCTCCCCGCAGTAGCATAAACAAGGAGGTATAACATTAAATTATTCCTTTTGTTCTTGTGGATTTGATACTCTGCCAATGCTTGCAGCTCTAAGCATGGTTATTGCCTCTCCTTTATCACTGCAATTAATTTATCTGCTCATTTATTCTGATTTCCATTTAAATAACTTTCTATTCTCAGTCACTTTAATCTATTTATTTTGATTGTTTTTCTCTTTTCGATCGTTTGTCCTGCACTGAGGAGTCCAGAAGTCTGAACTGTGTTCCAGATGAGGTCACCAAGCACACAAAAGATATTAATGTCTGTAAACATGATACCAAGAACATATTTATTTGTAACATAGAATCACAGCATGGTTTGGCTTGGAAGGGACCTTGAAGAACATCTCATTCCAACCTCCTGCCATGGGCAGGGACACCTTCCTCTATCTAAGGTTGCTCTGAGCCCCATCCAACCTGGCCCTGAACACTTCCAGGAACGGGGCAGTGACAGCTTCTCTGGGCAACCTGTGCCAGGGCCTCAGCACCCTCACAGGGAAGAGTTTCTTCTTAGTATCTAATCTTAACCTACTCTTTTTCAGTTTAAAACCATCGTCCTTTGTCCTGTCACTACATGTTCTTGTAAAAAGTCTCTTCACTGAGTTCAGTTATGTTTAAGTATAAATATTAAAAGCAAATATAGTATTAACTTCATATTGGAATCTAAAACCTCTGCCTATATTTCCCATCAGAAATCTTCACTTGGATATTCTGCCACAAGAAACTTTCTGACATTTCTTTGAGAAAAAAGTAGATTCTTCGAGAAAAAAAATTAAGATTCTGCACTGGCAGAGGAATGTTCCAGCTCCGCTGTTTGTCTTTCTCCAACCTTTCAACGCTTCTCCCAATACAGAAGCTGTTGTCGGGGGGAAGATGAGGGAGGAAGTTTTTTCAGGACATCTGATTCACTGTCTGAGACATCTCGTTCCCTCCAGCTCATCCTAGAACCACAATAATCAACGGGAAAACGCGCCTGGACTCCTGCCTCGGACAGAGACGCCGAAGCCTCCCTTCGTTTATCAACGCTTAAACACCAAAATGCCGCGTGGAGGATGCTTTGCCTGCCCGCTTCCTCCTGCCTCCCTGCTCGGGCTGACCAGCACGGAACCCTCGGCTGTTCCCCCCGTCCCGGTCCCCCCGCACTCACCGTCAGGCTGCTCTCCTTGCTCTGCCGCCGCGGTGCCGCCGGGGACCCCGGGCTCTGCGGAGAGAACCGGAGCGCATCATCACGGCCGCTCTCGGAGCCCAGCATGGCTGCGCGGGGCGGGAGAGAGGCGGGTCCCATGGCGCGGCACGGCTCGGCACGGCACGGCACGGCTCGACACGGGGAGCCGAAGGAGGCACCGCCTCGGCGCTCCGCCTCTCGCCTCCGCCGTGCCGGGCTGCGGGCGGCCGGGGCAGGAGCGCACCGCGGACAGGGACGGGTTCTGCTGTGCCCTGGGACGATGGCACCCGCTGTCGGGGACACGGATGGGGACAGTGTCCTGCCATGCCATGTGAAGGTGGCGTCACACACCCCTAAGGACAGGGATAGGGGCCCTGGTGTCCCATAGGGTAGCACTTTGCTCTCCTGAGTATGGGGAATTCCTGGACAGGAATGGTGACAAAGTCCCGCCATACTGTGGGACAGTGATATCCGCTGCTGGGGACAGGGATAGTGACAATGTCCTGCTGTCCCATGGGATGCCACTGTGCCCCCTTGGAGACGGAGACGAGTCCTGGGGTCCCACAAGGTGCCACTGTGCCCCACTGGAGACAGGGAACAGTGGCAGTGTTCTGTCATCAGAGAGTTCCTGCCTGTCTGTGAAATGGAAGCATCGTGCCTCCCTGGGGACAGGAACACGAATGTGATCCACAGTCCTCCCAGGCTGGCAGTGCCCCCTGTCCCTATCACAAGGGTATATGCTGGGGTCACTGGTGGGGTTCAGATGCTGTAACAGCTCATCTGCAGCATGCGAGTTGCTCCTGGCATCATCACTGGGCTGTGTTGGGGGCTCCCACCCCATACCCTACCGCCCAGGCACCCAGTGCTCATCCTACGACAAAATGACCATCAGCAGCATCGTGCCCAGCACTATGCAAGTGCAGTTCCATGTTCTGCTGTTCCCATGGTGGCAGGGTGTGACAACCTGAATGAGCAGCATTTAGCTGCTCTCTAGGAAGCCATAAACAAGGGCTGGCCCTGCGCCCAGCACAGCTCCGTGTTGTTCTCAGTTGTGGCTTCTTTCCCCCTTGACCTGTTTCCAAGAAATATAGCTGAGCTTGCCGGAGGGATCTTGCCAGGGTTTGTTTGCATGGTGGCTGCTACTCAGGTCTAAGAAAGACCCTGGCAAATGCCTGGGAGCTGCTCTGCAGTGGGAGACATCCTGTGCCAGGAACAGACAAGAAGGCAGTCAAAGTAAAGCAGCTTGGGACGGCCCAAGACACTCAAGGAGGAGAGGGACCAGCCAAAAAGATTCTGAGGGTGTAGAGAACAGCTTCTTGTAACCAAGAGTTTATGGTCAGATATTTTCCTTACTAAGGACTCTTCTGTAAAAGCTGCCACAGCTCCCAGGAAAAGCAGGTTCCCAAGTGGGCGTGGACACAAGCTGTTCTGAGAATTAATGGCACCAGCAGCCACAGAGAGATTCAGAACTAGTTCAAAGCAGGTTCAAAGCAGGGATGAAGCCAGGACTTCCATTTGGAAAAACCTGTAATAAAGGAGCAATGAAAAGAAAGTATCATGGAGGCGATGAAAGGAATTAGAAAAGTCATGAAAGGGATTTTTGACAGGCTGATGGTTGTGTCAGCTGAGCAAAGCAGGGCATTGCACCAAAAGGCTGAGAGAGCTGGGGTTGTTTAGCCTGGAAAAGATAAAGCTCTCGGGAGACTTTAGTCCAAACCTCAGTACCTGAAGTCAGCATACAAAAAGCTGGAGACAGACTTTGGACAAGGGCCTGGAGTGCTAAAACAATGGGGCATGGCTTCACACTGACAGAGGGTAGGGTTAGATTACATATTAGGAGGAAAATCTTCCCTGCAAGGCCTTGGCACAGGTTGCCCAGAGAAGCTGTGGCTGCCCCATCCCTGGAAGAATTCAAAGCCAGGTTTGGAGCAACCTGGTCTAGAGGAAGGTGTCCCTGCCCATGGCAGGGAGTTGGCACTGGATGATCTTTAGAGTCCCTTCCAACTGAAATCATTCTGTGACTCTATGACTCCTCACATATCTCAGATGTGAATTTGACTAAAAAGATGTCTATGAATTTGAGTGAGACTCAGCATTGTAAAAACAGAAGCGGTAAATGTTGCTACAAAGAAAGTTCTGGAGGAGTCAGTTAATCTGACCTGTGTTCCAAGCCAACTACAAAAGCATGGGAGTCAGATACCTTGAGAAATTACTTTTTTTTTTAATTTTTTGGGTTTTGGCACAGGATTAACAAGGGTTTTATTGAATGAAATCACAGCATACAAGTTTACTTGGGTTCTTTGAGGCAGTTACAGCAGACGTTTGCACAGGGGTGTCTGGTAATGCACTATGTAAGTATCTAAAATGCTTTTGGTCTAGTTTACA
The DNA here is from genome assembly GCA_013400695.1 of Neodrepanis coruscans. Taxonomy (NCBI): domain Eukaryota; kingdom Metazoa; phylum Chordata; class Aves; order Passeriformes; family Philepittidae; genus Neodrepanis; species Neodrepanis coruscans. The sequence goes on along the minus strand of VYZS01053542.1, from coordinate 16,801 downwards.
CGCTCGCTCTGTCTCCAGCCTGGGCAAATTGCTCAGAGAAGCAGCAGCATGGGCAGTTAAGTGCAAGATATTTGATGTGGAAGGATCAGAGAGTCCAAAGTGCTGGACTGTATCATGAAAGATGCCATGAATGTAAACCAGAAATACTGACCTAGAACATCTGAGGGCCAGGCTGAAGGCCACTACTTAGGAGGCAGCATGCAAGAAAGGGAGATGAGGCAAAGAGGGACTGTTGGCAGACAACAAAAAATTTAAACCAAGAAACAGTGAATGTCAGAGAGACAGATCATCAGACAAGCCAGGTCCTCATGGTAGCAGCACACCAATCAAACATGCATTTCCCTGGGATATTTAAGGAGTTGCATTACAAAAGAACTAACCACTTTCATACATAAATGAAACAGAAAACTCAGGTCTCAGACCACTGGCCCAGCTGAAGTGTAACCCACCAGCTGTGGGAGTCACATAGTCATATGGTGATGGCAGGGAGCAAGAGTTTCATGGAAGCAGCTAGAAGAGGGCCCTATGCTGCATCTGCAAGTCTGCGTGGAAGACTCTTCCAGGGACATAAGGTGGTGCAAGAAAAAGTACAGAGACATTGATTGGAAATTTGGACACACAGGCAGGGAAGGCTGGCTGTCCACAGGTCAGCATTTTGTAATTTAGCCGAGGATGATGTGCTGGGTGAGGCACTGAGGAGGGGCTGTTAAAGTACAGGCTGGAGTGGATGAAGTCATTGAGAAAAAAGCTTCAGACAAATTCTTTGTGAATACAGTCTTTGGGAGGGAAAACTGGAGCTGCAGGAAAATACAATGAGATACAGAAATGGGTGGATATGTAAGTGTAGAGAGAGGATTGTGCTGGACACAGGCCCAGGCTTCAGGCTGAAGTAGCAGAAAAATTTGTTGTTAATAGTGACTGAAGTGGACTGGTGGATTTTTCAGAAAAGAGTGATAGGACAAAAAATCCAAGGGATCTTGGTATTTTTTACTGTTTTACCAGCTGGACACAAAGACTAACTATTCTACATGCAACAAATCTGTCTGATCTGACAGTTTCTAAAGGAAAATGGCTCTTGATCTCTTGCTCTGGGTGGATTCCTAAACTACTTAAGACCCATTTATTCTTGGATACCACTGTTTGGCTTTTTCCCAGAAACCTACCTGGAGTTCTCCACTGGCTTTTCGGAGGCTCATATGACCAGAGTCGAGCTGGTGTACTGGGGTCCCAGAGATGTAGTAGCCATTCACTGTAAGAACAGATCGAGAGTTAGCAGACTTTCTGCTGGTAGCAAATAAAAAAATGCACATTTTAAAAACTAATCCTGTAACTATTTATGCAGATATAGATCACAATGCCTTTTCTGAGTCAGCAGTGTTCACTGCCTCCAGCCTAAGAAACTATGGATGATTCTCCCCTTTCCAACAGGCTAGCAATGTTAGCCAGACAGAACCCAGACCCAGACTCTGCAGAAGCTCAGCCCATGAGCCCACTCTGCCCTCAGAACCCTGCAGCAGGCTCTTCTCAGAAGTTATGAAGGGAGTTATTGAGCTGGAAAGACCTGGGAAGAGCCAAGAAAAAGATACCTCCAGACTCAAACCAGTTCCCATACCACTGCTGGGTAAAATTATGTCTTTGAACAAATAGTGTGATGTATCAGATTTGTGTGGCCAGGTTTTGGTAGTAGGAGTGCTACAGGGGTAGTCTGAGAAGCTGTCAGAAGCTTCCCCCATGTCCAGCTGAGCCAATTCCAGCTGACTCCAGGGGGCACCCACTGCTGGCCAAGGCCAAGCTCATCAGTGATGGTGAGAGAGACCTAGGGATAACAGAGTTAAGACCATCAGCAGTCAGAAAAGGAGAGTGAGAACACACAAGAGGATCAATTCTGCAGACACTAGGGTCACTAGGGCCACCTGGAGCAAGAGGTGCTTCAGGTGCTCAAGCTGAGATTTCCCTGCAGCCCACAGGGAAGACCATGGTGAGCCAGGCTGTGCCCCTGCAGCCCATGGGGGTCCACAGGGGAGCAGAGATACACCTGCAGCCCATAGAGGACCCCATAATGGAGCAGGAGGATGCCTGAAGGAGGTTATGACACTATCGGAAGTCTGCAGTGGAGCAGGCTCCTGGCAGGAATTGTGGAGAGAGGAATTCACACTGGAGCTGGTTTGCTGGCAGGACTTGTGACCCCCACAGGAAAAGACTGTTCCTGAAGGAACATGGAGAAGGTCCTGTGGCAGAGACCCCATGATGGAGCAGGGGAGAGTGTGAGGAGTCCTCCCCCTGAGGAGGAAGGAGAGCAGAGACAATGTTTGATGAACACATCCCCCATTCCAAAACCTCCTGCACCACTGTGAGCGGAGAAGGGAAAGAATTCAGGAATGAGGTCAAGCCTGGGAAGCAGGAAGGGGTGTGCAGGAGGTGTTTTAATATTTATTTTTATTTCTTATTACCCTATTTTAATTCAATTGGTAGTAAATTAAATATTTTCCTGAGTGGAGTCTGTTTTGCCCATGATGGTAATAGGTGAGTGATCTCTCCTTGCCCTTATCCCGACCCATGAGCCTTTTCTTGTAGTTTTTTTCCCCCATTCAGATGAGGAAGAGAGTGACAGAGTGGTTTGGTGGGCACCTGACATCCATAAAAAGCACTGGTTTAGTGGAGTTGGGTTTTCATGTCAAGAAGGCAAGCCTTGTAAAATGTTTATGTTTCATGTATGCAGAATAATGCTCAAAGTAGGATTAAAACAAGATTATAATAAACATATACATATAACAAGAAATATAACAAACAAAAAATATAAACCAAGTACATTATAAATCCTTTGGTCACAAAATGCACAATCTTCACACAGACTTCCCACTCAGCTCTGCCAATAAAGAGGGACATCAGTTTAAAAATTTCATGGAAAACATCCTCTAGCCTGCATTATTTACAGTCAGCTGGCAGCAATGGCCTTTACATTTAACGCTTTTTATTCTAGAGTAACTTTTGCTTTGCTCTGTCATTCTGCAATACCCAGAGCTTTTCAGTACACTTATGCATGTGATTCTGTTACTTGATTTTCTGCAGCCTCAAGTCAGGACAGAGGTGATGTGGTCACCCTTGTAGCTAATGCCTCATTGTGCATGTGCCTCACATGGAAGAGCTTCAGCCAGCCCATGTGCCTCTGTAGCTCTTTAATTTCCCCACCCCATCAGAAAGCAGGACTGGGAAAGGGATTGTTGGGCCATCCTTTGCCACCATGATCTTGGAAAGAGCTACCCGAGCTCTTGAGCACATGCTTCAGACACCCAGCCAGAAGATGGACTGGCAGAGAAACAACAGTCAAAAAGACATGTCAGAAGGGAAAGCCCCACCATATCTGCTCTGCTACACTCTCATGACTGTATAGCCTGAAGAGAGTTTCGGGGAGACCTTAGAGCCCCTTCCAGTACCTAAAGGGGCTACAGGAGTGCTATGGAGAGTCTGGACAAGGGCCTGAAGTGATAGGACATGCGAGAATGGCTTTAAGCAGAAAGAGGGTAGATTTAAATATTAGGTATTAGAAAAAAAATTCTTCCCTGTGAGGATGGTGATGCTCTGGCACAGGTTGCCCAGAGAAGCTGTGGCTGCCCCATCCCTGGAAGTGCCCAAGGCCAGGTTGGAACAGGGTTTGAAGCAACCTGGGACAGTGGAAGGTGTCCCTGCTTATGGCAGAAGGAGTGGAACAAGATGTTTGTTAAGGTCTCTTCCAACCCAAACCAGTTTACAATTCTATATGTACATCACATCCCACTGTATCACAGCATTTTCTTTTGCTTTGCTGAGTGGTAGGGAAGCAAATTCACCCCATGCAGTGGTTAGGCACAGCATCAAACAGTACCTGCAGAACTCTTCTGTGACACAGGGCTCTTTGGAGTCCCAGGCACACTGCTTGGCCGCTCCCAGGTTGTTTCTGTTGAAGGGAAACATCAGTGTAAAGATGATGGAAGCCTTGCACACATACCAGAGTTATGACTATTACACACATACCAATAGGTCTGACCCTTAGTGTCCTCTGAACCAGGTTCTCACCCTGTGAGGAAGATGCCTGCCCCTCCCTGCACTTCCTATCTCCTCTCATCTCTTCCTGCTGTAGCTGCCAGCTGGGATGGGCCGAGGCAGAGCAGACTGGAAGCTGCATCACTGGTTCTTCCAGTGCATGACTGCCCAGGGCAGATCACTGGCTGGGATCACTGAGAGCCTTCACAGGTGGAGTTAAATCCATCCCAGAGCAGGCCCTCCCTGCAGCCTACAGGGCATCACAATGTGCAGCCACAGCAGTAGCAGCTCAGCCAGCCTGGTCTTGAGCCTGGGAACAGGGATCAAGCAGTGGCAGTGCCTCTGCCTGCTCTCTGCATGAAAGGCAGCTGTGAGTGACTCACAGATGTGGTTTCAATGACATATACACAAGCTGTAGTGTTTTTTTCTCCCAAAAAACCTATTTCCCTGGCATTTTTTGTTTCCGCCCAGGTCATTTAGCAGCTGGTATATGCAAACGACTGTCACATCAATAGTGACACTCCAAAGACTGATGCTGCTTTCCTCCCTCAGTTGCCTCTGTCGTTTAACCATTCTGCTCATTTTCTCAGTAAGTGGAAGATTGTTTTTGATCACATGCTAAACACAGAAGATATAATTGCAAAACTTTGTAGAAGTTGTGAACAGCAGACAGTGGAGTGAGAGCAGCAATTTTTGCAAAAGTCCAGCTAGAAAGCCCAAGCCACCATTCCTTTTGAATTAACATATCAGTTCCAAATCAACTAGACAATACTGACTGCCAGAAGGTATCAAATAAGAAAATAAGCAGGTCACTGTAATCAAATCCAAGGACTACTTTGGTCACTTAATTTGAAGTTGCCGTTCCCCAAATCCCAACCATCAACCATCTAACCCTGTCAAAGCCTGAAATCCTGTATTTGTCAGTATTCCAGATGGTCCAGTGGTCATTGAGCAAGGGAGGGTGAGAGAGCCTTTAGTGGTAACAGTTTAGGGTTGACAGTCAGCACCTCCCACAGGAAACATAAGGCCTCCTGTCCCGAGCGAGTGCTTATCTGGGCTCCAAACAGGATGCTAACATGTGTCAAGAACCATAAAAGGCCTATCTTTATATATACATTCATGTACATACATATACACATACATATGTGTATATATGTGTGTGTGTGTGTGTGCATATCCAGACATATTTATGCACATACATACATAGAGATATCCTCAAGGGTTACATTAGGTTTCTTATTCCAGGAAAGGACTCAGGATTACAGATCGCAAACAGAAGGTGCTATCCCCCACACCTTGATGCCTCTGAGACACATGCCCTGACTCTCGCCCCCTCCCCAAGACACAGCATGCTTTTGATTGCAAAGAAAAATACTTTGAGTCTTACTTTCACCTTGGAAGTGGAAACCCTGATGAACTAGAGGCTTTGATGAACCACAGGGGAATATTTAAATTTTAGTCTGTTTTTGTGAATTGGGTAGTAAGTGAATAAATTCCACACTAGGTCAATGAGGAAGAACTAGAATGTATTCTAACTAAACAGAAGTAAAATCAAATGCTAAAGGTTGTCTCTTATGAGTCAGCTTGTCTTGACTTAAAATTCACAAATACATGGTTAAATAAAAGACAACTTCTAATTTACAGTTATTGTAATGCAAAGGCTAACAATGCAGTATGCTACTCATGTTTCTCCTAGTTTTTGTTTTCTAATGTAAATCGTTGATCAATGAATAATGTGAGCTGACTTAGAGACAAATGTTTGAAAGACTGGCTTTTGGAGATCTGTGGGGAGGTGATGAGACACCCACTGATGATGTGCCCCAGCACAGTCAGTGAAGTAATGGGTTTTTGTCAGCACTGACTTTGACATTAGCTGTAAAGAAAATTACCTTCATATTTCATATTTGGCTTGGGGCTTTTATGCAAGCGTATCTGTCTACAGTATTTTTGTGACCATACAGAGGAATGTACCTAAAAACCTACCAAATATATTTGATATGCAATTAATCGGTTAAATTACCAGCTGCTTCTTGCAACTGGTCTCTGCTTTGCCTGTTGGCTGCTGTGGAGCTGCTATGCAGTGCCTCATTCTTCCCCTCTGCCACACAGAAAGCTCAGACACATAACTCGAGGGCAGAAACTTCATACACAAAAAAGCAGTGCCCAGCAGTTAGCAGATTTGTGAATTCAGTGTCTTGACAAATTTTCAAAAAAAAAGTGATTGTTTCATTGAAAAAGGAAACAAAAAATGTTATAAAATGCATGAAATAGAAATAACATTGGGTAGAAAATGAAAAGAACAAGAACTTTTTAGCTCCATTTATTTTGGATGCCAGGAGAAGACAAATGTCCACTTCTGTGCACAGACTAACAAGCGATTATTCTGGCAGCCCAAGCAGGGATAGGAACTAATCTGGATCAGGACTGCACTGCAGGAATGACATGTACTGGATTAAATAAATTTACCAAGGTAAAACTATAACACTACAAATTTCTCTACATCTTATAGTCAACACTAGAAGTGAGAGTGGGGATTAGAAGTGAATGGGAGGATGACTTTTTTCCACAGAGATGCAGAAAAGGCTTGTTGAGAGATAACGCACTCTCTGATGCAGCCAAGTCATAATCTTGTATTGCAGTACCACATGGAGCCTTTGACCCAATTTTCCAGAGAGGATGTTGGAGTCAAGCTAAAGCCTTGCACTCTGAAAGTGCAATTTAGCAGTGGCAGATCAACACCAAAAAGTTCTGTCCTCCCTTACCAGGTACATGTTAATTAGGGGAAGGAAGTAATTTCTTTGTCACCCTCTGGACCGTGAAGGAGGTCTGTGAACAAAAAGAAGTCCTGCAGCCCTGGGAGAAATCCAAGGCCAGGGCTTGGAGCCATCTGGTCTAATGCAAGGTGTCCCCTGCAGGGGACTGGTACAAGGTGCCTTCCAACCCAATCAATTCCATGGTTCTATGGAATTAGTTACTGAACAGCAAGGCAGAAGAAAACCACTTGTTCAAACTGAAATGATTTAGTAAGAAGAAAAATAGTTACTTGCGAAAGAAACCAGAGAGGGTTTTCACAGATGTGGTCAAACATTTCCTACCAAAGGAAAGTAGGAATCTCTGGTGTTTAGGGTAAGAAAGTTCACCTTGCATTTGTTTGAGAGAATGAGAAATTAGATAATATGTCAGCCCTTCAGAAAGTCACATATTCTGGGATGTCAAGTTATCAAGAAACACAGTTTCTGAGGAGGTCCAGAGGCAGATGATTTTTGTGATCAAAGTGTAGCAGCTGAAAAAGAATTTTTTTGGTCCTTTTTCTATGAGCCCAGTAGTACCCTTGAGGTCAAAACAGCTGCTTTCCAGTCTGAATGTAAAAATTAGCGAAACATGAAGGCTTTATGTTCTAGCACAATCTCTCATATGTGTGCTTCAGGAATGGTTGTAGTACCTCTGCAGGTTGTCATGTGCAGTTCTATTTTCATTGTCAGAACTACAAGAATGAAACAGATAAAGCCAGAGGACCTCTGGGTATGCTTACTGTGCAGAAACCTTTCCTGGTCTTAAGGACCTGTAGCAGCTGCCAAGTGTCACCCAACTACTGGTGCTAACCCATATCTTTATGAATAGGTTTGGAATTTGTTTTGGCTTTGAGAGCAATAAATTTGTGATGCTGAGCAGCTCCAAACCCAGTTTCTGTCCTGAATAACCTGAAACTGTACAGGCCGCACAGACCAAGGATGAAGATACACAGTCATACATGAAGAACAGTAACAAAACATGTGCCCCCTCAATGCCACAAGAAGAAACACTGCAAACATCTCCCAAACTGTTCCTGAAAACAAGAACTAGAAATCACATTTGCAGAAGGGTAGGGTAAGTCCCTATACCTCAGCATTTTGACTTCATTCTGGTCTTGCCAATGGCAAGTAGGAAACATCTGTATGTGCAGTTTTCAAACCTTCTACAGCCTTCCTCTTATTCTCCACTGCATCTCCATGGGCTCTCAGCTAGGTTTGCGGCCTGTCCACAGCTGCCCAAAGAGAAAGATTGGTTGGCCCTGTGAGTCAGAGGAAGGGCAAAAAGCCCTACTTTGGAAACATGTTTCCCTTAACAGCACAGTACCACATTCCCAACCCAAATCTCCCGTCTCCCTGGAGCCACTACACTCTGAACTTCACCTCGCCATCCAGGAACAGAGATCTGTCAGGGGTCTCGCATCTCATGTCCCTTTTCTGGCTGAGATCTTCCCCACGTTTATCATAACTTGGCAAGGGTTTCATGGCACTTCATTTCTTGATATTGTGTGTGGGAGAAAGGAGATCAAAGGAATAGCCAAGGGAGTGTAGGGGTTTGGGCATGTAAGGAAGAAACATGACTTGCAGTGCCCTGAGACTCATGTGAACAGTTCAAAATTTTTGAAGCAGGAGTGGGTGAATGAGAATACAATGAAAATGTTTTCTTCCTGTTACAGGGGATCAGTAGCACAAGGAGAGTTTGTTTATTGGAATAAGGAGGTCTCACCTCTGCACCAGTTCACAGAACTGACTCAGAACAGACCTGACCTCCTGCGGACCCTAAAATATGCCATTTATCACATTTTTGTCAAACAGTTTCTGTGTATTGGAACATTAGGATGTTGCAAGCTCTACTATTCTTTCACAAGACACATAGTCTTTAAGCATTGTAATCACATAAAAAGGATAAAGTTGAGAAGGACCAGGTGCAAAGGAAAACACCCTACTACACCACTGTAAGCTAGACCTCAATCAAGAATATGAAAGCAATTTGCATAATGCTGCATTTCACTGGGTAATTGGAGGAAGATGACAGACTAAGTTGGAGAATTTTCTGCCCCATGTGATATTTGCATATTCACTGGTGTTTTGTGAGTGGGGAAGGCAACTGGGTGAATGCAGAGAGTGGTTGGTTCTCCAGAGGAAATGTACCCATCTTGGCAGCCCAAGCACAGCCTGGAAAGGTTCTGGCTAAGGGTGGCACTGCGGCTATTATGTACAGTTGGTCATTTTGTAACTAATTCCAACCTTTACCAACCAAATCTTGAGCTCTTTATTTTCAGAGAATAAACACGACATTTTGTCTTTGCTTGGTTAGAAAGCTATCTCAAAGTGAGCTGAAAGCCACTTTAATTGAGAGAAATGACCCAGTAATTTGGCTAGACTGACATGTTTCCGGGGCAGCGGCCCAGCACACCTGAAAGTCGGGGTGCAGGTGTCAGCTCAGGGCTCAGCAAAGGTAGATGCATTACAGGTATTACTTGCTGAACCCAACATTAGAGATCAGTGCATGGAAGGAATATAACCATAATCTACTCTCTGCCCAATATTTTACAACTCCCTGAGTCAGTTAAGGAGCTTAGAAAGATTTGGTTTGTGTGTTTATGTTCTTTTTCATGCCTCACCAGCTATAGTCAACCCCTACTCCAACTAAACTTATGAACTGCAGCTTAAAGAGTAAGTCATCTATGGAGACACCAAAGAGACATAAAGCATTTTTATTACATATTTTTTCTCATACAGATAAAACTTCTAGTGACAGTTTCCTTCTGATAAAGGATACCCTAGCTAAAGCATGGAATAGGGACCTCTCCTGGTAAAGTGGCCTAAAACCTAGAAAAACAAAGTGCACCTCAGAAAGTGCTAGAAATATCATCATTACCACTCTAAGCCTGCAAAGAAGGGCTTGCTTCAAATGGTGTTTGCAAAAGGAGGGGCATGGCACAGGTTCCAGTAACCATTTTGAAAGATCACGTAAGGGCTTTTGTCAGCAGCTTTTCCCACGTTGTTGAGGTGGCAACAAGCACCTCTACATTCAGCACACACAGAGAATAATTTAGGAACTCTTGGATGGTGCCTGTGTCCATGGTGCATCTTTCAGGACTTGGGTTAAAAGCTGTATGACAGCCTCAGTCTCCTTTTTATTGAACTGCCTGTGGGATGGAATTGGATTTCAATTCTGACACCGCAACTCCTGCTGAATTAGTTCATGCACTACCTGGTATTCTACTTTGAGCACCTGTGAGCTTATCTCTCGTGTTTGACGCAGGTGCAGAGAGATTTGCATCTGTCACTTCTGCCTGCTTTTCTTGTCTATTTTCATTAAGTGTAAGGATGGAGGCAAAGGGCAGGGTCCTGGGACTCCCATGGAGGAGTGTGAGGGCACTGTGCAGACAACCGTGCTGCAGTTCAGAGGCTCATTCTTGGGCTGGTTGGTTGGGGCTTTTGAGCTGATGCTGCTACAGATGACCCATATGGGATTCAGTACTGCAGGACTCACTGGACCAAAATGTGAGAGCACAAAGATGAATGAACTGCTCTACTGAATCAGGAGAGTCCTTGGCTTCTAATGGAGAACCTCAAAACATGAGAATTCCCTTTGAGTTTCTGTGGGTATTCTCTGACCCAGTGAGTGTCCTAATGGCAACAGCGTTGCATACGAGCTGACCACAAGAACAGCCACTATCTCTTACCTGCTCAAGTGTGCCAGGCACTGCTCATGACAGCAGCCATGGGCAATGCAGGAGGAGGATAAATATTGGTGGAGTTTCCAGCTGTGGATTCAAGTGCATCTTAGATGTGTCAGCATTTAACCACTCAGACTGGGATGTTTTAGAAGATACTGGTTTGGTACCCTGGGAAATTTACTTGCAAGGAAAAGACAGCACCATGCTAGATGGAAAGAACTTTCTTAGAAGTGTTTAAGGCCAGTTTGGATGTGGCCCTGAGCAACCTGAGTTAGTGTGTGGCAACCCCTGGCCATGACAGCTGGGGTAGAATGAGATGAGCTTTCGGGTCCCTTCAAACCCACACCATTCTGTGATTCTGTGATGCTGCTAACCCAGCTGCTCATCAGCCATAGGATGTTAAGAACTTCAGTGAAGAAAGGTGAAGGGTAAATCAAGATAAGAAGGAAAAGGCACCCAGGAAGACAGAAACAAAAAAGCTGAATGGTAGTACCAGGAGGACACTACATAATTCATATTTTCAGGCAGATCAAGAAAATTTTCCTAAAACTATGAAGTGCTGGACTTAAGATTCATTTCAGGGAAATGACCACTTTCAGCTACATATTTCTGGACTGCTTGTCTTGCAGGTGGCGTTTTACCAATGATGATAAGAATATATGGATCCTAACCAGGAGCAAGATAATGTGAAAGCAGTATTCCTGCTTTCCAGGAGACAGAAAATTGTTTAGTAAATGGGAAGGACCTAACACCACAGACAAGAAAAGGCTGGAAATAAGAACACATCATGGAAGGTTGACCTCAGCTGTGAAAGCAAGGTCGCAGCAAGCCATAAGTATTCAAAAGTACATAAGTCATCTTTAATGTGATGGACAAGGTAGCTGGAGTGCTATTGTTTGACTAATGCAAGAGGTATTACAGCTGCAACTCATCAGAGAATTTCTTCAGCATAATCAAATATTTTCCTGTTGAATCTACCACCCACACACAATTGTAAATCCCTCCCACAGACACTGAGCAACTCGTTTACCACATAGTAGCTATGCATTCTGGGCACACGGTACTTTGAACTCAGCATGGCAGTGTGATCCTAGAGTTCCTCTTTCTGACAACACACCAAAGGCATCCCTGTCAAGCAGGCCGGAAATTTTTCATGTTCTCTTACAGTCCAGGTTATGTGCAATATCATCTGCTCTGCCAGCTTCCTTCAGTCAATGGCTTACAAGTCTCCCATCTGAAAAGAGGATTAACAGGGTGCCAAAGCAGAGGAGATTGCTCACCCCAGCTTTCTTAAAGATTGCTAAGAATTAGCCATGCTCAAAAGATGGTTTTAAGAGGCTATGTGAAGCACACAGTTCTTTACACCTTTCAGAGACTGAATAGCATCTCCACCTTCCCACCTTGACTGCTTCTCACCTTCTCTATCCCATTATTTAACTGTCCTACCCCAGGTCTTTATGTTATTCCCCATCACTTGTGCCTGTAGTCATGTCTCATCTCATTTTCAGCCAGTACACAGACCTACAAAGAAGAAAATAAGATAAGAAAATGTCATACCAGGGCATTATTTCTGAAATATGTTTCAGATTATGTCAGTGTAACTCTGAGAAAGGGGAGAGCCTCTGCAGGAAGTTGCCAGCAGTCCTGACACTACCTGAACCAAATACAAAGCCCTGTAAGGAAATATAGGTGGGGAGAGCAGTGCTACTTTTCCTTGCTTTGGGCTACACAGCCAAATCCCCAAAACAGCAGGAAGCAAATAAACATATTTCCCAGAGACTGGCAAGTAGGAGACATCCAGGGCAGAAATGATTTCACCTTACCTGCACCTACTTCCAAAGGACCCACACATTCTCCAGATGTACTCAGGGTTAAATGTACATATCCACACTCTCTATATTTGCCCTCTCTCCCAGACAGGATTTCTTCCTATTCACAATCTTCTGATCAGTTCACTACATGAAAGAATTTGAAAACTTCCCACACAGTGATTTTGCAACACAGAGATGTTGTTGGGGGACATGCCTAGGGACATTTATTTCTTGGAATTCCAGCGGAACAACAAAGCTTCTGACTGACTTGCTGAAATGGTGCCTATCTTAGAAGGGGACAGACAAGGACACCCCTGTGCATAACCAGGCACAGACAAGCTCAGCTGGATGGTGACAGGGACACAGGCCCTGAGGGGATCTCAGCACTTCACATAAACACCAACTGTCTTTTTTTTAGGAAGATCACACACAACAGCACCTCACCAGAGTCACAGGCAGAGATGGAGGAGCGTGCAGAAGGCACTAGGAAATTTGTCAAGGACTCGAGACAGCTCACCTGAAATACAAAGGCCACAAGAAAACTGGCAGCTTCTGGAGGCCTTATTTCACAATTCTCCAAACAGGTCAACACCAGATTCAACCTGAGAGTCCAAGGAGAGGGCAGTGGGCTGCTGGCCTCGAGAGATGAAGCCCACCACTGCCTGCTGGGGTAAAGCCAACACAAAGGGCAGCAAAGTTCTGGTGAGAAAGGAATAACAAGTAGCCTGTGTTCGTATTTTTGCTGAGACAAATAGAAGCCTGGCTGATTCAAAGGAAGCATGGGAGCTGTGCACAAGTGTGTTTTACACTCTCTCCAGTTGTCCTATGCCTTTTGTCTCCTTGCCTGCGAACAAGACCCCTAATCCCATCCACCTCAGAATGTACAAAGTTCCTTCTTTCTCAGTCCATCAGCTGCCATCAGGTCCAGCTACCAATACCCTCCTCCATCCTCGAGAAGCAGAACAGGCCTGAAAACCCCTCTGGGCCACAAGAGAGTCAACCAGAGAGAGCTGGGCTGCACACTACGCTCCCCTCACCCAGAGTTACCAGCACCATGGCTGCAGCTCAGGATTTCTCTGCAGGACAATGGGAGCTTCAGGAGAAAGGTACAAGAGGGTCAGGCTGCTTACAGACTTTGAACAGCCAATTCCTCTTCCCTTGGCCCTGCAGTGGGTGTGGAGAGACACGGAGACAGACAGCACCTGTCCTCAAGGGCTGTGCGAGGTGCTATGTGCCTGTGAGTGATGTTGTGACTGCAGAAAGCAGGGAAGCATGGACTTGGAGAGAGCCAAAGCTGGCTAGGAGGAGATTATAACATCTAGAATTTCAGAAGTAAAATATCTAAGGCCGTACTGTCCACTGGTCAGAGTAACCTCTGGTCTCCTGTTCATTGCTATAAGAGCAGAAAAGTATCCCCCCTCACACTGCTTAACCAAACTGCATACAAGATACATATTTTATCAGCTCAGACCTAGTAATTTCTATTACACAGAAAAGCTTTTTGTAGGTCTGACAGCTTTGTAACACTGAGCTGCAGCTGGAGGAATTAAGTGTAGGAACAGGGTATGGGATTTTACAGGTGTCTTACTCATTCTATGCACTGATGGGGAAGAAAGCTAGGGTGGATATTTTGGATGTGAAGGGAGGTGTGTTCACCATATGACCTGAGACAAAGAGTCTGTTTGACTGTGCAGCCCTCTCTATGTCTGCTGACACCATCACGGCTCCATTCTGCTATGGGAGCAGTAAGGGACAATAATCCCATACAAGAAGACTGAGGAGAGTTTTAGAATTCCTCTTCTGTTCTAGGCTGTGAGCTCAGGTCCTTGGTGAGGTTCATGCCAGCACCAGCTTTACCTGTCTGTGTCACAGAGATAGTTTTACCTGTATTGTCACCAAGGTTCTCCCTAAAGGTTAACAAGGAGAACAAAGCTCATGTTAGCTCTATTAGACACCTACATCCAGAAGATAATTGAGAAGTAAAGTAACTGTTTCTCTTCATGGACCAGTGGTAAGACTGGAAGATCCTGTTCAAATGGAGTTGTCCACCCAGTGGTTCGTACCTTGTCAGGTAAATCAAACTCTGCCCTGCTCAGACAACAATACAGATGGTGGAATCTATCACAGCAGAGAGCATCCAAGAGTGCTATGGACTCTGGTGGCAGCAGCCTGACAGCCACGCACTTCACTTTCAGTTCATCATCCATGCTTGATCTAGTGCCGATTCTCAACACAGAACACAAACATGCACTTAACCCTCCAAATCCTGAGAGGGATCCTGACTCTTCTTCCAGAAAGCACAGGGCTCCTTGAAGAGTTAATGACACAAAATGAGGATGATGGCTGTTACAGGGAAGGCATTTGAGAGTGGCCTGCCATCTTGCTTCTCTTTTTTNTGAGGCAAGTTTTCCTGGTATGACTCACGGCCCTTTGAGGGACCCATGCTGGAGCTGCCTGTGCCTGCTGGACCCTGTGGAAAAGTGACCTACGCTGCATCAGATCGTGAAGAACTGTTACCCATGGGATAGACTCACACTGGAGAAACTTGTGAAGGACTGTTTCCCAAGAGAGGGACCCCACTGGGTGCAGGGGAAGGACTCTGACTCCTTTTCCTGAGCACCAGCAGAAAACAACCTGTGATGAACTGACCATGACCCCCATTCCTGTCTCCCTGCACTGCTGGCGGGAGGGGAGAGGAGGTAGAACTTGGGAAGGAAGGAGGGGTGGGAGGGAGGTGTTTTTAAGATTTATTTTGCTTCTCATTATTGTGCTCTGATTCTGTGAGTAATAAATTTAATCAATATCCCCATTTTGAGTCGTTTTTGCTTGTGATGGTGCGGAATAATAGATAAAGTCAAAATTTAAAACAGAATAAGATTTACCGAGGAAAAACCAGCTGTCACCTCCTGTTGACAAAAGAGACTCCACCTGTCATTTCACTAGATGTCCCTAAGGTTGTGTTGTCTCACAAAGTTCCCAAAACCCTGATAAACACCTGGATACTGTCTAGATTTTAAGACAATGTATTCCAGAGGGCAGGCCCTACTGGAGTAGAAATTCCACCCTCTGAATTATTATCTAAATTTGAAATCAAGAGGCTTTCAGACAAAACATAGAAAAAAGAACAACACCTCTTTTCTCTCTCTCTTTCTCTCTCTGTATAACGAAATAGAACACAGCAGCGACAACCCAACACTAACGAACAAATCACCTCAAAAATATATTGCCCTCCTTCGGTGTGGTTCCAGCCCGAGCCAGCAGGGGCCCCTGCAGGGCAGCTGGAGACGGCGGTCCGGCCCCGGGAGCGGGACAGCGGCAGCAGCGGGAGCCGGGGAGCAGGTTCTGCTTCAGTGACGACTCACCCAACCAGGGGAGCTCCCCCCGCTCTGCAGCCGAGGTGGCGAGAGCCTTGTGTCGAGTACCGGGACGACAGACTGGGGGATGCCAGGCGGAGCTCCTCTGAGCAGGGACGGGCACAAGAGGGAAAGCCAGAACAGCTCTTCCCACGGCAGCTGGCAGCGGTTGGCAGCGAGATGGCAAGGCACGCAGCGAGGGAGGCTCCCCCAGCAGCAAATGGCCGGGGCCCCGGAGCACGGGGTACTCCGGCTCCGGGGCCAGAGCGCCGCTGGCAAAGGCAGGGGAGCGGGCACCGCTCTGCTCGCGGCGCACGGCCGGAGGGAGCAGAGAAACAAGGCAGCGGAACTCCCGCGGTTGTACTGCGCCCCCAGAAACCTCTGCCCGGATCTGCTGCGCTGAAAAAACGGGCAGGTGACACCTCCAATACGTTCCAAGTTCGATGCCGTGGACAGGCGCAGCATGTCAACCCCGCCCCTCATATAGCACAGCTCCAGTGCACACAAACAACTACCCCCCGCCTTAGGGCGCAGGCAGAAGGACAAAGGAATCCCACCTTTGCAGAGAAAAGCTATTCGCTTTTCAATGGGAGAACCTTTACTATTCTGAGCTGACAATAATCGTCTTGATATTTATCTTTTTCTTCATATAGGGGAGGTTTATTTTCTTTAGCTGGGGTTTGTGTAGTTTCTAACTCACTCCTTCACTCAAAGCAATGTTGTTAGGATGGAGAACAAAATTAATCAAAACCGAAAACTATAACAGATACACCGAAGAGTAGAGTGGTATGAAAATGTCACAGCCCCTCTTCACAAACATCCTGCAGGGAGGGAATGTGTTGACCATTTTGACCTGTCATCCATCAAGAATAGATGCCAGCCACACCATCCAAAATTAGCAAAGATTACTAAAGTCATTCAAATACCACCCAAACCTAAAGGGGAAAAAAAAAAGTATAAAAGGAGATTGGAAATGGGAGAGATTGGGACGAAGATTTCCCTTGAAACTACTGTGTCGACTGCTGAGTTGAACCTACTACCTTCCTTCCCCCCCGCCAAGGGATGCCTGTGTGGGTGAGCACTAAACTATGCATGCTAATTATCTGCTTAAAAGATCAGAGCTTGCTTTCACTTCATAATAT
>VYZS01053534.1:29912-40466 GCA_013400695.1 Neodrepanis coruscans | reverse complement strand
CAAAAACAAAACAAAAAACCCCATTCAGTACTTCATGATCTTATAAACTATTATTCTATGCTGTACTTTCTGTCAGAACTTAGATAGCTAAATTCAGTGTGGTAGTCAACAAGATTTTCTGCTACATTTTCACAAAGTATATTTTTCATGTTCTCTTTATGAAATGTGCATGTACCAATATACTATAATTTGTATCAAGCTGAATATATACCCACTTAAATTCATTGTTCATAGACTGGGCAACCATATATATATATATATATGCACACACTAGAGCACACTCTGGTTGGTAATCTACTACCTGTTCAAAGTAGAGACATAAAATAGAGCTGCTGCTATCACTATCTTTTTTATAATAAACCAGAGGCTAAATAGGTCTCAGAAAGTCACCTAACATTAGTACATCTTCTAGCTAAAACTCATAAATTCCTCCATCCAAGAAAGGCGTCTTAACCACTGAATCTAGTTTCCTTTTTGTCGTTTTGTCTGTACACAGGTTAACTCAGGTGGGAAGAGAATATAGGAAGTCTCTAGTCAAGGTGCAATCTCTCTGGGAAATCTTTCTACACCTAATGGTGGTCTTCAAGACCTTAAGACTTGGTGCCTCAATTGTTCCTCACAGGGCAAATGCTCCAGCTCTGATTGTTCCAATGGCCTGCTGCTGAACTCATCCCACTTTACTGATGTCTATCCTGACATCCTGACATCACACCAAACTGGATGCAGTAGTATTGCTGTGACCTAATAAGTTTGAAATAAAGTGGATGATAGTCACTTCCCTGGACCTGCTGCTTGTGCTTCTCTTAGCACAACTCTATATATTGTTGGCTAATCCTGGTGCCACTACACACTACTGACTCCAGCCCGGGAGAGACTCTGAGATCTCGTGGGATTGGCTCTCTACAAAATAGCGATCCTGGAGGCCATCTTTCTCTTTCAGTGCTCATCGGTTGGTGGAGTAGCAGCTCTGCTCATCTTTGCTCCAGCAGCACAAGCGGCATTGCAGCTCCAGCGGCAGTGGAGGCAGTGGCAAGGGCTGAAGATCACATCGTTTCTTCAGCTGTGGTATTTCTACCCTCGGGGGTCCCCCTGGTTTCCTTTTATTGTTCCTGTTTTTCAGGAGACCTCGGTGAGGACCCAGCGCCATCCTAGCTTCCTCCCTCACACCAGCAGCCAGCCTCGGAGGAGCTCAATTTGTCTGTCTTTGCATTTTATTGTCAGTTTTTCTGTGTGTGTAAAATAAAACTTGTTCTTGATTTTGTAGTGGGTTCTCTTGTCTCTATCACACCCCCTAGAGTCTAAACCAGGACAGCTGGTGAAATGAAAAATGTTTTTAAGAAGACCCAAGAACACAAGGATGGAAACAGGACATGAATAAAATAATGCTGCAGTTTAATCCAAGAATTAATTGATATTCTTCCTACTTGCCACCTTCTTGACTAGTTCTAAAACTTTGGCAGCCTGACCACCTCAGGTATGTAATTGCCTCTCATTACATGGGTTAGCATTGTTAACAGACCATTAAATGATAATAAATTTGTGGAAGATTTTTTTTTTACTGTTGGAAAATATGCTTTTCTTGGTAGTCTTTCTTTATTGAAATCTGACACTTCAGTACCTGGCAATTTCCAGCATGGATTTAGGAGGAGAAGGTCCTTCCTGGCCATCCTGATCCCCTCTTATGACAGGTGACATGCCTGGTGGACGTGGAAAAGGCTGTGAATGTTGTCTACCTGGACTTCAGCAAAGCCTTTGACACTGTTCTCCACAGCATACTCCTGGAAAAGCTGGCAGTCCATGGCTTGGACAGGTGCATTCTCTCCTGGGTTAAGAACTGGCTGGATGGCCAGGCCCAGAGAGTGGTGGTGAACAGTGCTGCATCCAGTTGGCAGCTAGTCCTTAGTGGTGTCCCCCAGAGACACTCCGGGGTGATGTCCCCCAGGGATCAGTGCGGGCCCAGTCCTTTTTAATATGTCTATTGATAATCTGGATGAGAGGATTCAGTCTATCATCATCAATTTGCAGATGACACCAAATTGGGAACAAGTGTGGATACTAGAGGGTAGAAAGGCTCTGCAGAGGGACCTGGACAGACTGGATAGATTGGCAGAAGGACAAGTAGAAGGTTTGTTTTAACGCAGAGTTGTGAATACACAACTCTCTGTGTAACTTCTTTTAGATGATCGTGACTACTGAGAAAAGTGCCTGAGGACTGGGAGAAGTCAAATGTTACTCCTATCTTCAAAAATGTCAAAAGGGAGGATCCAGAAAACTACAGGCTGGTGTAGATGACCTAGCACTGGCCTAGGTTGCCCATGGAGGCAGTAGAACTTCCCTCTTTGGAGATACTCAAAATGTGAGCCAAGGACTGACATACTTCCTAGTACATGCTTGTTTACTGGTATAAATTTCAGTGTAAACATTACTCTTGACTGTGGTCTCTGGGACCAGGTGTTCATGTTGCCCAGTGTCAGTTTACTCATCCCAAAGGGATAACCACAGGCCACAGCAAGTCAGATGATGTAAGGCTCCACAAGACAATATGCAGTCTTGTAAATGAGTTCTTGTATGAGTTTCCGAATTTATGCTTCCTTTTCTTGAGGTTATGGTAGGCAACACGCTGAAGAGGATGTTGACCATATTCCTTCTGAGAGCAGCATGTTGAAAGGTCAACTGTTGTGAAAGCAAGATAATATAGACAGCATTACAAGAGCCAATTCTTGGCACAAGTAGTATAACTTCAGTAGAGAAACAAAGTCCAAAGATGTACACAAAGGTGTGTCAAATACAGTTCACAAATACCTTGTGATGTCACGTTTCACCAAGTGCAATGCTCTAGAGTATCTCTTATTTTTCTGCACTAGTTCTTCATAGATATTAACCAAACAAATTAATAATAATTATCTTGGATATCTGCATTGAAGTACAGGGTGCAAATCTTCTAGTCTAGATGAACTAAGATATAGTAGCAGCTTTATTAATCTGAACAACTAGAGACATAAAGGCATAGTCTACATACTGATATTCTTTAGTAATCTCACTATTTTGTTTATATATTTGTTTATAACAAATACTTGAGTTTGAATTTCTCTGATCAACTACTTACTTCTCTTAGCATCTTGGTCATTTTAGGCTCCATTTGAAACCAGTAGAAAGATTTTTGAAACCAGTGGGAAGATAATATATTATAATACTTCTGCTTTTAAGGTAGTCTTACATAACAAGTGCTTCAGAAACACTTATTTTCTCTTCAATGACTACAAGTAATATCTGATTAGTCAGATATAGACATTTACATTACATCTGTCTAAATTTATGTGAGATGAATCCCACTCCAGCTTAAGAAATCAATGAAAATTCTAATGTAGTCACGGCTTTTGTCTTTCTGGTACAGCAGTAGGGAGTGCTACAAAGGAATTAATTAAGAAGTTAGTAAATAAATACATATACATACATACATATATATATATACATATACACATATATATGTATATACATATACACATATATATGTATATACATAACTCACAAATTGAGTAGCTATTAATGCTACAGGCTGTTGCTATAATTTTGTAAAACTTCTCCAGCAAGTATATCTCTTCTGTGTTCTTTCCCATCTGTTTCATTCTGTATTTGAAGGAAAAAATGTTATTTCCTACAAAATCTCCTGAAACTTTCTGAAAAAGCAGAAAGTTAAGATGCTAACAACATTTTATTCTAGCATTTCCATCTCCACTTTCAATGTGCAGTGTTCAGAGGTGGCAACCAGCAAGAAATCAGAGCATGCAGCATAAAAGAGGAAGGGTCCTTCTAGACCTGCTATGAAGAGAGTGGATGTGACACTTAGTCCTATTGTCTAATTGACAAAATAGTGTTAGGTCGAAGTTTTGAATTCAATAGCCTCAGAGGTCTTTTCCAGTGTAGTTGATTCTGTGATATATCTTCAATAAAGAACAAATGTTTCTGTAATGTAAAATTGAAGCTAATATGTGGAAACAAAATGGGTTTATGTGTCAGGCTGCTGGTACCAGCTTTTCCTAGTATAAAGTAATTGGTTGAACCCAGAATGTGTCACATAGTGTTGCGTTTTTAAAAGGACCAATTGTCCTTGCACAAACACACCTGACTGAAGATGCTGCCCTTTTTCTCAATAAATGGTATTGTAAGTCATTAGTGGTCTATTTTATCTAAACAAAACAAAACTTTCAAAATACTGAATTGAATTCATTAACTTCTAACACTTTTAATCTCGGCATTAACAGTTAATTAAAATTTGTCTTCTTCATTTTTTACTTCAGCTCCTGCTGTATTTCAATACTTTTTTCTGTTCTACTCACTTTCCAAAATTGTTGCCGTATATCCTAAGTAATTTAAAATCACACTTCGCTTTGAAGTCAACAGACTTCAAAAGTGGGAATACTAGTCTAAAAGAAATTCGTAGTTTCATTCATTAGAAGAGTCAGACACAATTCCAAAAGATGTCAGAGTACCAATATAAAATTCTTTATAATCAAGTATTCATCATCTAGAAGGTAATTTTTGATCATTTATAATAACTATTTCACAACTTATGCATATGCAAATACAATAAAGGTAGGGGGAGAAATAAAGTCATTAAAACCATCATATAAGAACACAGATTGGCACTGTTGTAGGCTGTATGACTTAATACTCCTGTGTAAAGTGATTTGAAGTTTCTCCAGTTTCTTTCTATATTATTTTAATCTGAAAGCTGTGAAAATCCAGAAGATACTGCAGAATTGCAAACTGCCGTATGTTAAACAACAGAAACCCAAAAAATGTTCAGCTTCCGACTTCAATCCACTAACATTGAGTCAGTCTTTAGAATTATTGTACTCAAGAAAATTATTTTTAAACATCACAGAAATACGGAAATATTTAATTTTTAACAATATATGGATTTTTTTTCATTATGGATGTACATTAATTTCATATTTGAAATAAAGGAAAAACTTCACTCTAGTGAAAATAGTTTTCAAATATATTGCTCCTAATTTTATTCGCATTATAAATACTGTGCTGTTATATTAAAGATACACATTTTTTCATAGACAGTTTAAAAAGTATGTTTTATATCTGACCACATATATTCTACCTAATTTTTTCAGTTTAGCTGTAACACATTAATGCAGCATTTAATGGTCTAGAAAGTAAAGCACAGAATCTTAATTATGTTGCCTGACTATAGACATCTGTTGTCATTTGAGATTCTGTTTGTCTGTGGTATCTGGCTATAGGCTTACTGAGGACGTATTGATGATGACAGAAATGAGGCAAAACACACAGAAATCAGTTTGAGAATCTCTCGCTCTTTCCTTCTTCCATCTTTTCTTTTGTTCTCTCCTTTTTCTGTGAGCTTCCTTTTATTGTACATTTTGTAAGAAAATTAGCTGCAATATCTCAATATCTCAATATCAATTAGGCAGTATTCATTATCAGTTTAAAAAATAATTTTCAGCTCTCATGCTTTTAGCTTTCATTTGTTTACATTTTCACAAGTCTTCTAGGCTGTCTTCAACCCGAATTTGTCACAGTCTTCCAAACTTTCATGCACCTGCTAAGAGCATGAGGCCTCTTCAAGGTTGGCTTATTTTAGTTCTAATTAGCCAAGAGCTGGTGCAGCTAATTTAACAGCTAAGTTCCCACACTTGGCCTCCACCTTCTTTTGTAGGTTGGTGTAGTTATAGCATCGGTTTTATGCCATATCTGTCAGCCTCAAGCTGACAGAGACATCAGAGATAGGCTGAGGAGTTTTAGACAACAATTCACGCACGTCTAGAGTCAGCCAAATTGAATCCTGTTTACCCAAACTCCTTTTTGTTCTCATTGAAGAGTAGACAACTATCAAGTGGATTAAAAGTGATATCTAGTGAAGTTGATAATTTCTGCAGCACCCACGATGTCAGCCTGGGGCTCACAGATAAGACCTACAAAAACTCAAACCTGTCTGAAAAAAGGCTGCATACCAGATAGGAAACCTCTGATAGCACTAAATACCTGTGGGTTAGGCAACTGAATGAGCTCCTTATATCATAGAAAACCACATCATGTCACATAAAACCTACCTTAAATGTCATTGATATCTCCAGGAGAATCTTTATACTTAAATAGATTTGAGATCTATATAGAAAGGTCTATAAATTAACAATGACTATATTCTTGTCTAAGTTATAACTAATATTTTTAAATGTGAACCAAAGAACTGATGCATATTTCCAGAAACAAAGCAAACTTGGGCAAGCATAGCCATAGATTTTTTATAAATTTGACTGAAAAATGTTTTGATTTTCTGATAATCAAAGCCTTAAACTTGTATCCACTAATTCCTAATGAAAAACATCTAACTTCTTATTGAATGAGAACTCTATGTAAAAAAATACCTAATCTTATTTTTTTTTTTAATTACAGTTCATAAATATCTTGAGTATTGGCTATTTTTTTTTTCCGTTTTCAAACACCAAAATAAATATTTTAGCATACCATAGAAATCCTAACTGAAAGAAATATCTCAGTTTTAAATGGACATTTGTTACTATTATCCTTTGAAATATGACAAACATGCTCTTGATTAGATGCCTGCTGTAAGAAATGAGACAGAAAGTCTACAAAATCTGTGGGTTTTTTTTTCTTCAGTGCTATCTTAGTAAGCACTTTACATAAAGTTATCCTCTGATACTGTAAACACATTAGATCCAAAGTATACTCAATATCCAGATAATCTGCATATTTTTAATTTCATTTTTCTGATCAACCAAGAAGCTTTGACAGCTGCAAATGAAAATATTTTCTGCACAAACATGTTTGATTTCTTTTTTGATATAGCAAGTGAAGATGGAATGCCCACTTTAGAAGATCAAGGTTCAGTATGAGATTGAGTTTCAAAAACAATAAACAGCATTTCCCTATAGACCACAGAGAGAAGGATAAAAATGTAACAAGTTTAGTTGTGTCTGAAGTATTTCTCAGTTAGAAAACTCTAATCTAATCTGGATCAAACTACTCAGATGAGCCCAGGTTCTCATTTCCTGACTTAGTTTCAAATGCAGAACAAGACTGATGCTGATGAACCATTCTGTCATATAGTATGAAATATTTTGAGGCCTTTTGTTTGAGTTGGGGGGGGAGGGAAGCATATCCACTGTAATTTATATTACTTTTCCACTATTATGACTATATGTGAAAATGGGTTGCTTAGTTAAGACCTGGCCAATGTACCAGCATTTAAACTCTGTTGTTACTAAGAATATTATTTAAAATGCAAGACTACATAAAACTTAAAAAAAAAAATAGTATATGATTTTTGCTATATAAATATATGACAGATTTCATTTTAAAGCTGCCAATGAAAAATCTGACTAGCAATTTCAGGGTAATAAAAGCTGGACACATTGTGCTCCATTTTTTACTTTTTATTTTACTCTTCTTGTAAGAGATAAAATTCAAACTGTTTGCTGAACAATGTGTTCTATGCATTTAGAACCTCTGTGTGTTGTGGGTTGAAAACAAAGGTTCTGGGAACTAAACCCTTCCCCACATCTTTCCATCAGCAGTGGTATTCCTTCCCGGGGAAAAGAAGGGTGGGTGGTCACGGTCTTTTAATTGTCCCGGTGTCTTTTTAGGAGCCCCTGGCAAAGACCTAGCGCTACCCTAGCGTTTTCCCATATCAGCCGCTGGCCCCGGAAGAGCTTAATTTGCCTGTCTTTTCATTTTTTTTTTTGTTTTCTGTATGTGTAAAATAAACCTTGTCATTTGGTTTATTTTTTTTTTTTTTTTTTGGTGTGTGTTGCTTCTATTGGATGTCTCTTGTCAGTACCACGCCTCCCAGTGGTAAAACCACGACACTGTGATAAACCGCTTCCTGAATAGTTTTACTTTTTGTTCTGAGTAAGGTATGGAAAGCAAAGTGCCTTGCACACTTTAAGATATCTTCTCCTTAATAATAGAAAGTTTCAAGAAATCAGAATGGTATTAAGCATTGGTTCTAAGGGTGTTTCACTATGGGTGCATTTATTTTACAGATTGTTGTGGGGTTTTATCCATTTATGACTTTGTTTCCTTTATATGTTTTTGATTACTTCACAAAAGTAATTTCGTATTACATTCTTCAATTATGAAAACTGAACTTGTTTCTAGATTTCTGTCAAATCAAAGAACCTACATATCTGTCCACCGCAGCTTTTCTTCTGTCCTCCTGCCATGAAGCAGGCAACTTGCACTTCCGCCAGCAGCAGAACTGCTCCTTCGTTTCAGTCTGGAAGTTGTCCATCTGACACAGCTAGTTAGCCCAATGACCACATGCATCTGATATGGGGGATTTGGAGGCAAGATGAGTTTTATGACACTATGGGGAAACTCACACCTCTGCCCAGCTGTGAGTCCATACTACAACCCCATAGGGACTGTGTGGTCTGACCAGTCATGCTTCCTGATTGCTTGGAGGAGCTACGGTCTCTCAGCTGCAGTTCAAACCAAGGCAGACTGCACCAGGCAACTTTTACAGTGACATGGTAGATATAAGGGGTGATCAGAAGCAATGATCATCATTGTAGCAGCTGAGCAATGTGGGATGAATATGTAAGCCATTTTATAATAAAAAGTTTGCAGGTAGTAAGTAAAACTTTCTTGGGATTAATTGTATTACCCCAAAAATGAAACTAAAGAACATTTGTCTGCCATTACTCTGATTACTTTGCTTATTCTACTCCAACTTGCCAAATAATGCATTTCAATACATTTAAAATTAATGAAACCTTTCTCTCACCCTTAAAGATAAGTGCCTTTTAGACTGTATGCTCTTCAAGGCAGAGACTATGTAATTTTATTGTATGTGATTGTGAGTCTTTTTATACCATGAGCTTTCCTTGGAAATTGACTTTAATCAATAATAATAGTGCTGCTCAAATTCTTAAAATTTAGCTTTACTGGAAAGTTTCCAGTGCAAGGAAAATGACAAGTGAAACTTGCTCTGATGAATAGCAGCAACACAGAAAAGCAGCAGAATAACTGCAATGGGTAAGTTCTGCTGGCTGCTGTATAATGTAATGAAGTCAGTGCCTGCTGTGGCCAGATAGATCAAGTATTACTTTTTATTATGCAGATGGACTTTTTAGTCAGATTACTCACAACAGTGCTACTCCCATCATGGCCATTATGAACAACACATTAAAAAAAAAAACAAAACACCAAAAACCCCACAATATGCTAATGTAATTTAGTGATGATTTAGTAGCAGCATGTAAAATGTGCCCAGTTGCTGCTATGCGAGGCAGAGGAACTCTTACTGCTGGCCAGAATACAATGATCTATCAATGTTTATACTACGGTTACCCAAGGTCAAAATAAGAATCTTATCAGATAAGGGTGTTTTTTCTCCTTCTATGATCTTTGGGCTTAATACCCCAAGCATTCATAGAGCAAATGAAACAATGCTATATTAGGATGACTTAATTTTAGCACACCCAGAGGCTTTTGGCACACTTACAATAAGTAAACCCTTTCTACAAACTTCTCAGGGCACAGTTTCCTCTAACTAAGTTAAATGTCCCAGTTCGTAATAGTGAAACTTAGAGTCTGATACAAATTTCATATCTACTTGTCTTGGTCTATCATTTGAGTCTAGAATTCTCTTAGTAATACAGCAATAAAGATAACAGGTAGAATACTTGTGACCAGCAATGATAGTATTTAACCCGACCTCCAGCTCAGTCATCCATTTGTATCCAACACACCATGTGCTTACAAGGTATCTATACATGGCTGTTGCAATGCATCTGCATATCTGAAAGACTTTTACTTTTATTGATATTTTATTTAATGAGAAACAGTATGTCGTGGTTTTACCACAAAATTAATTACTCTGACAAGAGATGTCCAAGAGAAGCCACAGACACACCCCAAAAGAAAGAAAACACACAAATATCACAGTTTATTTCACACACACACTGAAAACCCAACAATTAAGTGCAACAAAACAGATAAATTAAGCTTTCCCAGTGCCCGTGTTGGGGTGAGAATGCTCTGGAGCAGTGCTGGTCTCTTTCTGGGGCTCCCGGAGAGACGCCGGGATAATTAGAGAAGGCCTGTGGCCAATCTGAGAACCACAGCAGCGTGAGCCTCTGCTCAGCTTTTTCTGAAGAAAAACACTCAAAACAATGAGAAACCGCTCCCCCCCTCCACCTCCCCTTCCCTATAGCCCCCAGGAAGGGATTTTAGTGCTGATGGAAGAGATGTGGTCTCTGAACCCGGGCAATAGCCGCAGATAATAGCCAGACCACCCGCCCCTGGGGAAGGAAAAGAAACCTACAAGGGAAAAAAAAAACGACCCCCGAGGAAGAAGTCCGCCCCCCCCAGGAATTCATGAGAAAGAATGCGATTCTGAGAGAGAGAAAATCCACCCCTCCGAAAAAAATAATCACGAGAAAATCGTGATCCCAAAGAAAAAGAAAAACAGCTTCCCCCTCCCAGGAAATACCACACCAGGCTGCCGTGGTGGAATCGCTGACCCATCCTCCACGTGGACACTAGTCTCGGTGC
>VYZS01053534.1:16967-29739 GCA_013400695.1 Neodrepanis coruscans | reverse complement strand
GAGGGGAGGTGGAGGCGGGGGTCCGCCGAACTCGCGCCGGCGACCGTCCCCATGCCCGCTTGTCCCCACCCCCCGGCCAGGGGAATAAACGGCTTTAATGAACCTATAACACAGTAAACCAGAGAAAAATATTTCAATAATACAGTTTTGTTTTGGTTTTTTTTTAATCCCCACTGTGTATATAGTGATAGCAGCAAAAAATAAATCCAGACCTATAGTTAAGTCTTAAGTGTATGTAAAAGAACATGAGTGTAGAGGCCCAGAGAAGCTGACTTTAGTCACAAAGAGGATTGTGGTGGTGCATCCATCCTCTCCCAGGCTGCACTGTGATCTGAGAAATGCTTGTTAAGTTTTGATCTTGATAAACTGCACCAGGGCTAAGATCCTTTTGAGGCTATCAGAAACCATGTTTGTTCCCAGGAACTAACAGGTGTCTCCAAAGCATCTGTTTTTTAATGAACAGCTTGGAAATTTATTTTTTTGTCTCAATAACAAGCCAAGTGAAATATATTTTTATTGTTGAACTCTCAAAGGAAGTTATCAACTCAAATTGAGACCAGGATGGAAAATTAATGTGTAATAAAGCCCACTCTCTTGTGTCCTTATAAACAGCAATTCAAAGCAAAGGTCCTTCAAGTTTTCGATTATAAGGGGGTGGGAATTGTAAAACCCACTAATGACACTATAAGCAGCAGTCCAAAGGGAGATACTTTTGAGTTTTCAGTTCTCAAAAGGTGAAGGGCTACTGTGTGTGTCTCCAACATGGATAACCAGATGGCTGTGGAGCCAACCAAGGAGTGTTAGTAACAACAGACAAGAATTATTGGAATAATCCAGGAATATTGGTACTAACACACTGTGAGAAAGAGCAAGATTTGGCTGGAAAAAGGGGACCAGGCAAAGGCAGGACAGCATTTTTGCATGAGAAAAACATATGATTTTATTAAAAGTCCAGCAAATTAATTGCAAAGAATTTCTATTGATACCGGTGTAGTTTGGCTCTCCTGCTGAGAAGGCTTCTTTTAGATATTTATTCCCTGTTAGTACTAGATCTGCTTGAACTAATTCATTCACGTGTGAAACGTAATGAAACATTTATGACAATTCTCCAGACATCTAGGAGATTATTTAATGCCTCTTGCCTACCCATACTCTATATTCACTTGCATTTGTCCTCTTTTTGACTAAATAATTGTACTTCTGTAGCTTATTATTTGTGTTTTCCACTATTTGCTGGCCTAAGTTTTTGTGGTTTTTTTTATGTTTGTTTAGATGTGATGTGTTCTTGCAAAGAAAAAGGTTTTATAACATTATGTTATCCATCAGCCTGTCCATCTGTCACTATGACTGGTGAATCCATCAATCACTTGCAGATAAATTTCACAGGAGGGCTACAAATCTAAAAGATATGGAATTCTTACAAATTTTGTGACACTGTAGCTGAATGCCAATATTTTCAATGCATCCAGTAAAAAAAAAGTAGTTGTATTTAGTCTTATCACCAAACAGACAGCAGTCAGATGGCCAGGCAGCATTGCCTCTCAAGCTCATACAGGCATATTTCTAAACCATTCACAGAATATATTGTCATTTGTTCAAAAAGGGGATATAAAAAGAAATATTTTGTGTTTTTTCAGACTTTAAAATGTGAGGTACTTCTTGACATCTATGCTATTTTCAAGAGTCCATTTTTCTAAATCCTGTATAGCATACTGCTACTAATGCTGTGTACTCTTAAATTTAGATAGAGCTAATCCCATTAATACGGTTTATGGTTTACTCAGCAGTCCCATGCTGAGTTCCATAAAATGATAGAGACACGAACCTTTGAAACTTCTTACCTAGGATCTAAGTCACTCCTAGTTCTAATGGTAGCATTGTTATTTGAGTCAGTTTTCTTTTACCTAGATAGAAAATGAGAAGTGGTTCTTTTCCCATGTTCACCTTTGCAGGAACAGGATCACTATTCTAATATGGTTCTTTTAAAATTAACAAACCTAAGTAGTCCTAAACCACTTTCAAATACCTAGAACAACTAAATTCCTTCCACAGATACCGTTAAGAGCCCATACTGTAAAAAAACTGTCCATATTGGAAAAGGTCAACATTTAGATTTTATTTTCCTTGAATAGAAGGAAGAAAGGAGTATTGAGTGGGAAAGATATGCTTGTATCAATTATTCTTAGTAGCTGGAAAAGCTTTCTGAGAGGGAAGATTCCTTTTCATGAAGCTCTCACAGCTTTTTTTTCTGCTGAATTTGAGTTTTATTCAGTACTTCTGACAAGCAAAATGCGATATACCCAGATATCCTTTGTTGACCTGCAGGAAGTGGTTTTCTTGGTGTAATCTTGAACTACTGTTGCTTTTCATGTGTTTTTCTCTGCAACCATTCCTTCTGGATTCCCAGATGATTCCTAGCCCCCACTGTGACTTTCACGTTTAAGCCTGACCTCCATATATCTTACTTGATCATAGTGATTTTATCTTGCTGGTGCTGAATAAAAACACACCAGTACATGTATCTCCCAAGTTCATTCCACTTTCTCAATACTTGTGAATTTTCATCACCAAGAGTCCAGTTCTGAATGTTGTCTATATTTCAGCAGGGTCAGGCTGATTTTTAGATCCACAGTTAAAAGTAGGTCAATGCAGTAGTAGGAATTATAGAAAATGAAAGGTGTCAAGAGAAGGTGACAAGATATATGGGATCGCTACTGGTAAATCAAAGGAGAGGAAGAGGAGGTATTCTGAATAAACAGAGGAACTGTTACTATTATGGGAGTAGTTATATTTTCATCAAGCACAGCAAATTTATGGGCACAATATTTGTCCCAGGTCCTGAGAAAAGAGCACTTGGGAAATAAAAAACCTAAGAGCTAGCTTTCCAGAAAATATCTTTTAATAGGTGTGAAGTTTTTTGGAAAGAATTTTCTCAGTGAAATTGTGAAACACCCCAAATAACACTACTTTCTGCAATATGTTGGAAATTGCTAATTTTGACTTTATCTCTGGAATTTACATTGCATTTCCATTGCTTACAACAATAAAGAGATGACTTATAAAATTCTGAAAATAAGAGCTCAAAACAACTGTGTTTCAGAAATACCTGAGAAGAAGATGACTGAACTTGCACTCCACAGGTTTTACTCCTGCCTTTAAATGCACTGATGCTCAGATGCAGAAGCGATGAGCGCCACATAAAACCTTGCATAGGATGCAGTTAGGATATTTTCAGGTGGAGTGTAATCCCATTCAGAAATGTAAAACAAAACACATGCTTAATTTATCCATGGGTAAAACTCTTAGAATACAACTGAAGTGGAGCTTGGATGATATACATGAAAGTGTTTTGGCTCTCTGTAGCTGACTAAATTTTACCCATGGTGATTCACTGACAGGTCTAGCCTATTCTCATTCATAGTAAAGTGACTAATAATTTATTCATAACAGCTCCATTTTTAAATTGAGGTGCCTCTCACTCACAAAGATAAACAGCAAGTCATAATCCGTCATGTATTTCCACATACAGAAAATACATTTTAACTTAGCTATATTTTTTATTTTCTGGCTGTAAAGAAAAGCTATTTTATATACAATAGTGGCATAACTGCTTGATGTATTTTCACTTATGATGATGTTTATCTTCATTGTTTTTTTAATCCATTTACTACTGAAGATAATTAAAGAAAAAAAAAGAAAGGAAAAATGTGAAAATAAAGCATCTATAGTTCTGGTAATTTTGACAACCTTGACAAATCACTATGAGAAGATACATTAAACCATCATGCTGAAGTTTGCACAAGTAATAATGAATTTCTATTCGACAGGGAATAAGACTGCTTATTTCTTTGCTTTTTCACTCATTTTCATGAAACAAAGTATATAGGACAATATACAAAAATAAGTGTCCAAAAACATTTTTTTGGTGATTTTTCGACTTATATTTATACTTTCGGCTCTAGCTAATGGAACACTGTGAAAGCCAAATCAGAAACTTTTAAAAGATCAATTCAACCTGAAATTATTTTACTGTTTTCAGTAACAGAGTCATACTTAGGAAAAAAAAAAAAATCCTGGAGGGGAAAAGAAATAGAAATAAGTGATTGGTGAAGCTCTACTCAGAAATATTCTTGTTTTGTTATTCTCATTTGTATTAAATGTATATGTATATGTATTTCTCATATTCTCTGTCCCTTATTTTAAACATCAAAATGGACCTCTTTGACTCCCAAAGCATAATTAATACCTTTGAAAAACCTAAAAATATCAAAATTCTATTAAAGTTTCAACAGTACCATATCATGAAGAACAGTCTGTATTTGAATCTGACCAAACATTGTACAAGATTGTTATAGGGAAGCTGGTCATGATGCAATTTGCTTCAGCAATATATTTTACCATAGTCATGGTATATCTTTTTTCCTACTCAACCAAAGATCTAAAGAGATGTTCTTGATATTTATTTTAGCTTCAATTTTTATATATTTTCTTCCATTTCCATATTACTTTTGTGTGTGTGTGTGTGTTAATATTATTATTCCTACTATTAAAAATAATAAATAAGAAATCAAGAGTGAGGGGTTGGACTGAATTCTTATAAATTGTTTTTTATCATGTAGATGGTATTCAGCTGCCCATACAGAAATAAGTGTTTATATGTTTTTCAACACCTCTTGGTAACACCCTTGTGGTTCAATTTCTGCTATAAATGAACATGACATACCTGCTTGATATCTACAAGCTTTGTCTCAAATAATGCCTACTATCTTAAATGGAAACAGATGTTTGTGTATAGACATTGAAAGCCCACCTCTAAATCCATGTGAACTGAACTTTCTACAAAATTCTGGTGTGAAATAGTCTTCAACAACTCTTTAAAATAACAACTGCACTTTGCACAGACTGTGTAAAGAGGCATAAACTGAACTTTGCAAACAGACTGTGCAAAGAGACAGGAAATATCCAGAGAGTAATAAATCAGATGCTCTCCATAATCATTTAAACCCTCTGCTGCTTTGGGAATATTTCAGTTGTAATAATTTTGGAAGTGGTCAAGAGGTATCCTCATTGTCATGGTTTAAGTGCCCAAGAAGTGCATGTGATGTGTAGCTGTGTTGAATCCTTTTCATTTTCTTTTTATTTCCTTTCCAAGAGTGAGTTTGGGATGGCCTAAGTCCTGCCCGCCATGTGCTGCTTGCCCTGGCATGCGCAGGGGAGCCCACACCCAGTTCGTGGTGCTGGCGGAGAGATGAGGACCGGTGGTGTGGCAGCAGATGCAGCACTGGCGCATGTGCATACACTCCCATACACTTGGACGGTGGGGCGGCTCCCGGGTGCATTTGCCAGCAGCGGCGGCAGCAGTGAACAGGTGGGCAGCCATCCACCATTGGACCCCGTGTCTTGGCATGGACGCCACCATTCTTTGATGATGTAAACCAGTGGAAGGCAGATAGGATTGACATCTTGGAGTTGCTTGTTATTGGGAGAGTGGGGTCGGTGCATGGCAGGACTTTGGAGCCTTTTAAAGGTTCCACGGGTACGGGGTTGGCCCTATTCTGCTCCTGGGATGGTCCCAAGAGATGTGGTGTCACTGTGCCAGGGGCGCTTCAGCTGCCCTTGTAGAACTCTTCACCTTCTCATCCCAACTGAGGGTTGTCTCCTGCTGCTTCTCTGTGTCCTGATATCCCTGAATTCCCTTGCACCTCAGCTGCCCTCCCTGGCATTTTGCATGGTGGAAAGCTCCAACAGGACCCCAATTTAGGTGAGCCCCAGCAGCAAGGGCTATCCTGCACTCTGCTTGGCAGCTGAATCCTTTTTCAGTGCCACAGTTTTTCAAATTTGTTTTGTTTTGGGATGTTCTTTTTTTGGTGTCTAGGCCCAGGGTATTTTTGAGTTTCTTGGGGTTGTGTGTTGGGGGCGTGGTCTCAGGTGTGTGGGAGGTGTTGCTGTTACCATTTATATATATATATATATATTTTATTTTTTTTAAATAAATCTTGTTGCATTTTTCTCTAATGAGCTATCACCCAAGTGGTGGTTAAATAATCCTTTCACTGTCTCAAACCAAGACACTCATTAATTTTACCTTGGTTTTGACAAGTATAAGCTGTATAAAATTACAAAATTGTCACATCTTTTCTGCTTGAAATATTGTTTAATGTCTATAAATATAAAATCTGTCTTGACATGAAAAAAATACTCCACACATTTCTTTGTATCGTTATGAAATGAAGCAATGAAAGTTACAGTTAAAAGTAAAATTAAAACTCATCGGTAACTAATAAATTTCATTCACAAAATAAGTAGAATTTTAAGCAATTTATGATAATTTCTCAATTATCATAAATTACTACAGTCTCTTCACTACCAAAACCCTGCCACACAAAACTGATACAAATATCTTCTGCTCTTCTTTCAGTTTGATTTTTCCACAAAACACTTTGATGAAACCCTGTTGTTTCAAGTCCTAAATACTGAAAATCGACCTGAGATCGAGGAAGCAATATTCTTGGTGGTACTATTGCTCATATACAAATTTGTTATATTTATATATAAATATTTATATATTTCACCTTTATATAAAGGTCTAGGAAATAGAAGAAATGTGGACAGCAAACTAAAGTTTGCAGTTTCACAATCACCTTTATGTTCATGGACTGATGTGACCATACAGGACAGGCTCTGTTTAGCAGTTAGTTTTTTTAACCTGTGAGTTTCTTGAGTACCATAAGGAAACATAGAAGAAGATGGAAAGATCTTATTTCCCCACTTTTGCTCTAGTGATACAATAAAACCTATATTGTATAAGTTTTCTAGTAATTTTGTACAAGTTTTCTAAAGTATAGTTTATGTAGTTTTCACTAGTTTTCACCTCTGTTAAGAGTTTCTACAAGACAGGAATGTTAGCTAAAATAAAGGACCCTGGTTGTGAAGATTGTGCTGAAGTGGAGCCAAAACATCCAGCAAAGCCAGTCAGAATCAATCCAGAAGCCTTGAAGATGTTCCAGAGTGCCTGTAGCATGCCAAAGTACCAAAAGGTTAAGGGAAGAAGATGAAGATAGAAGGAAGACAGGGTCTTCCTTTCTCTAAAACAAGAGGCATGTGGGAGGCACAGTTAGGGTGGAACTATGGGAGTTACAGCTGGGAAAGGGGAGGTGACTGTGATGTAATGGTTAGATGGTCTAATTAGATAATTGTATAAAAACTGTAGAACCTATGTAACAAGGTGTTCTCCATTTGCCATTTACTTCTCGGGGAACCCAACATCATAAATAAAGACAACTTGAATTAGTTTGGATACCTGCATTTTAAGCATCACTAGCTTATTCTTAGTTCTTAAGAAAGATTTATCCCAAAAAGTACATTTAAAAGAGAACTGTAACAGGCTCTTCCCTCCTTGATTTCTTGATAGTGCATTTAAGGAGCATTCTGTGAGGCTTTTTCTTATTCTAGGTAGCTACTGAAATGTTGGAGTCTCTGCATACTTATGGCCTACATCTGATATAGATTCGGTGTGAGATCTGAGCTAAAAGTCTGTTTTCTGTTTCTTTCAATTGTTATTATTGTGATCATTTTTTTTAAAATATATTTTGGGCAATATGGTTTTTAGGACATATCTCTCGTAACTCTTCTTAAAAGTACTTAGCTTCTTTGACTTAAAAGGTTTTGGTAGATCATAATAGCAGAGAATCTGGACATCAGTTCTTTAGCAATTATGATGACAACTACATTGTCAACTGTACTTAGTTTCAATCATGAAACAACAGGTTTTTTACACTTAAAACACCGTGAGAGATTCTTGCATGAAATAATAAATGATGAAAGACTGTAACACTTTCACACTACACTGTGAGTGAAGCACACTGCTAGATATCCTTGGTTACCTGTCTCACAGCTATTGTAAATCCCAGCATCTTGTCTGATAGTACCAAAGTGTCTGTGGTAACCCTCATAGAATCAGAGTATGTTGAGTTAGAACAGACGCATCAGAATCATCAAGTCCAGTTCTTAGCCCTGAGCACCCCAAGAATTACACAATGTGCCTGACAGTGTTGTGCAAACACTTATTTAACTCAGAAAGTCTTGGTGCTGTGACAACTTTCCTGAGGTGTGTTATCTCAGATACCTATATTTTTTCAACTAAGTTTGCTCCTTCTGGATGGCATGAGAAGCTTAGCAACTTAGCAACTATCACAAATAATCTTTCTAGACTACCTGTGTGTCACGTTAGGGCCTTAGGCTATGAAATGAAAAATCTGTTCTCTACATTTTTCCCCTTACAGAATAATACTCATTAGTATGAGATGAGCACGTATAATGAAAAAAGATTCAAAATTACCTTTGTTGTGGTTCAAGACAATTTGAAGGGGTGGAGACTTCAAATATAAGTCTCCTCCCTCAGATTCAATACCCCTGGTTTCTCCAATAGAGAGAGGGAGAGACTAAATATGCCTGGATGTAAGTGAAAAAATAATTCTTTACAAAGAAGAAGTGCTAATAATAGTACTGATAAAACTGAGTTAAACCAACTGATATGGAAAAACTTCCTGAGCTTGTCCACTTCCTGTAAGTAATTGAGCATTTATTTGATCAGACATGACAGATAATACAGAAATATAGACCGGTTATTAGATCAGTCCCTTTACTAATGTAAGTGTGTTTTAGATAATTATTACACTAAAAGTGGTTTTGGTTCTGATAATGATTAGAGAATTAGTGGTATTTCTCCGTCCTTTCAAATGTATTGAAATTCATACATAAATGCACTCTGTGGCTCAGAAGCTGTAAAAACAAACCACAACCAAAAGAAAAATTGCTCTGTACTAAACCAAACATCAAACTTCAAGGTCATATCTGCTCAGAAAAATGGGAAATTACACAGAGTGCAGGGCTAGGTCTTGAAAAACAATCATATTCTGATTAAATAACAATATTCATTGAGGAGCTTGTTTAGATGAGCAACCAGACTGACTTTTAATGCCCACAATGAATCATAACAGAAACCTGATTTCCTCTACCATAGGACTTCCTAAGACCACCTCTTCTATTCAAGAAGTGTCATTTCCTAACAGAATGTTAACAGAATATAAATTATAAAATATACTTTATGATCATCTATATAAATTGCTACACAAAAGATTTATTATTGAATATAATTTCATTATTTAGACAGAGTACTTCCTTCAAGGTATAAAGTAAAAAAAATAGTTTACTAGGTTAAATCTTATTGTGGTAGAAAATTTGCATTATATGTATAATTATACGAAAACATAAAGTGTTAATAAAATTTTTTGTGCAAGGTGAAATGATCTAATACAGTGAAACTAGATGATCACACACATTTTCTTTTTAATTGTTTTGGTGATCAATATTGTTCAATGGTTAATGAGATTCATTGCATAAATAGTCATTGTAATTCTTATTTGAAGTAGGAATATTTTATTTTTAACTGCAAACTATAAAAAATTTAATTTTGCATTTGAAAACCACTGCAGTAACTGTGACTTTATTTCAGAATTAACATGGAGTAAATATATAGTCAGTGCACATATATACAGTTATTGCTTGTATTATATAAAAATATACACAGAACAAATGAAAACAGAAAAAGAAAAAAAGAAAAGGAGGGTTAATTTGGAAGATCAATTTGATGCTGCACATCAGAAAATACATATCTTTAAAAAGTTCTGCTAAAAACACAGAAGTGTCTTTCTACCTTCATGATGAACCTTTTGCTCCTTAATGAAAGTTTTATCCTCTCCGTACTGTATTTGTTGATTTATTTATTTTTTTTATATTTATCACTTAGACTTGGTAACTATTTTCTGTTAACTGAAATCCTTTCCCATTCCTATTAGGCTAAGTTTTCAATTACTTCATTTTTTCACTTATTTTTCTGGATGTGGTTCTTTTCTGGAACAGTTATTATTTATTCATTTATGAGGTAGCCAAAACAGAATCCTGGTGCACCTATAGACTAATGTGGAAATATTAAGTAAGATATAAAATATTTGCTTTAAACCCAGGCACAGACATATTGAAAAAATGCAACGGAAACTGTGCACAAGGATGTGGTAACGTACTAACAATGCTAATGATATAATTATTATGCAAAAATATGTTAATATTTTAAGAGAGAGTTGAGCATACAGAGACGTATTTAATGTGTAGTCACAAAGGGTGATTTAGCTGTACAAATAAGAGTACAGAAAAATGTGCAAGTAGTAAGTTCTATCAGATCAGAGGGAAGATTTTAAAAGAGCCAGGAGAGAAGGCTTTTTGAACCAGAACTGAGAAGGTGCCTGGTAAAACCAGAACAAGTCCTGCTCCCCAAAAAGCCATCAAACATGTCAGGCCTGTATAAGGTCAATATCCCTTATTTTGAGGAGAGAGATGAGGAACAAAAATTACTGTTGGTGGTTAGGGACAATCAGGGGATGAAAGAAGGGGACCACATGATTTCAGCTTTCCTTGAATTGCTCTCAAGTCTTGCCACCTTGACCTCAGCAGCTAGTGACGGTCATGGACTATAGCCATCAGCACAGACTATCCAGGACAAACATAAGGAAGGCAGAATAAGAGGTGCTTGCATGACTAAGCACCATGAAAAGCACAAGGGTCCTCCTCATTTTGCAAGTAGTAAAAATTTCCATTTAAATTTGTGAACATGAGGGTTCTCATCTCATATATAAGATATTTTAGTTTATATTACTTTCTCATTTAACTTGGCAATAAATCAAGTTGTTCTTATCACTAACATGTGCTGACATCCCTTTTATTATTACTGTCTCTATAACTCAGTGTTTAGCATCTGGTTCAAGTTGCCTCACATTGTAACAGATTTTGAGGAAATGTCTTAGGGGCTACAAGACTGTATCCTAGTGAATATGAAGTCACTGGGTTTTGTAGGAGACCAGAAGCTTTGTTTAGCCAACAAAACTGATCTCAAGATTTTTCAAGATTTTCCTAGAACTTTTTAGGCCTGCATTAGCTTTGACTTAGTTTATATAACCATTATAGAAATGATCAAACAACACGTTCATTGTTACTGTAATCTGATTTGGTTTCTACCCAGCTTTGTACGCTAAGTAGTGATTACTGAGACATACTGTTGTGAGTCAATCATGAGAGGAAGCTCAGCTCTATGCAGTTGCTTGCTCACTTCCCCACAGCAGGATGGGAGATTGAATCTGAAGGGTAAAAAGTGAAAAAAAAACCCATGGGTTGAGATGATGACAGTTTTATAGAGAGACCAAAAGTTGCATGTTCAGCAAAGTAAAATAAGGAATTCATTCACTACTGGCCAGTTCTTCTTCATTAAATGAATCATTTATGACTTTAGAATCGGAATGCAATGAAGCAGAATACACACTTGAGATGACAGCAAGGGCTTTAAAACACAAACAAGACGCAATATGCTTCAAGGCTATAAAAAGTTAGAAGTAGTAATTTGCTATTCATTAAAGTAATATAACCTTGGCAGCTGTTTAAAGCCAGTATTAGGGACATAAAGGGATTTAACACCAAGTTTCCAAAACATATAAAAGACTTGGCACTTCATAAATTAGAATGCAAAATGGAATGACAGAGTAGTGAAGAACAAGGTGTAGAGTGGATTAACAGCATATAAACCTGACTCCAAGGTGATCTGTGATTTGAGAGGAAATACTGAAATGGTAATCCTTTGTCTCCTGGGGAATGACAGTAATGACTTACTTTTTTTTTTTTTTTTTTTTGCACTGTAACAAGTTGGTGGAGAATCTTGGTAACCTACTGTACCAGGACACAAACTCATCAAAAGGGGAAAATGGAAATGGCCACTCTGCCTTCTGCTTTGCAAATATTTTTATGCGTAAAAAGGAGAAAGATGAAGCCTGAAGCACTCCTACAGAAAGAAGATGAAGTGTTTAGTGAAGAAAAGACTGTTTTACCCATATCAGCTTTTGTGATAGCATCAGCTGTCATTTGTGAGAAGTAAGGAATTAATTTCTGGGTTCCAAATTTAGAATGCTAGATTTTTATTTTATATTGCAGAATATAATAAAATATTAGATAGACTAAATCTATGTCATCACTGTCCAAAGAAAAAAAACCCTAGGTTTTTAGTTCCCATTGTTGTCAAAGAAAGCATAAAGTTCAATTAAGTTGTCTTCAGACAGGTGTCTAGTATAAATATAAATGTCTTACAGTATTCAAGACATCTGCATTGGACTAGCAAAAATGACACAGAAGACACAGGAAAATTCTGCCCTTCTGGACCAGCAGATATGGTGAGAAAGGATATGATGGGGTATTCTAAGTGACACTAAATAACTGAAGCTATGAATCTAACTCAACCATGCACAAAAAATACTTAAAGTCTTCCTAAAATTAATTTCCTATCTCAAAAAGTATGAAAGAGTTCAGAACTTATATATTACTTAGTTCAAACTGAAAGTATTCTTCAATGTTTTCTCTTAGAGACTAAAATATCCTTACCTGAAGCCAGAAAGAATATAGAAGGANGAGAGGAGAGGAGAGGAGAGATGTATTTTTTAAGTTTATTTGAAGTTTAGCTTAAATGACCTTAGAACAGTCTCCTTAAACATCCTTTATATAGAATCATAGAACTGTTTCAGTTGAAAGGGACCTTAAAGATCATCTAGTCCAACTGACCCTGGTATTTATAGAGATGCTCTCACCGTATCAGGCTTCTCAAAACCCCATCCAACGTGGCTGTTCTATTATGGGATGGGGTAGTTAATATTCTTCACAGTGGCTAGTACAGAGCAAA
>VYZS01053534.1:1320-16173 GCA_013400695.1 Neodrepanis coruscans | reverse complement strand
ATATAATAAAATACATAACTTTTAAAAATAATATTTATTTATTAATTTAATTAATAATAATTTAATAATTTATTATATTAATTTTTTGCAGTAAATTGTAGATGGATTAGTAGCTATGATTTAAATGAAGCTTCATCTATAACTCATTGTTAAACTTCTCTGTAATCTTTTGATAAATTAAGATATTCTGAAGTCTCCAAAATAGCAGCACAGAGTTGGAGTTTCTAGCTTTTATGCAAATTGAAATCATACTTGTTGAAATTACTTGTTGAAATTCATATTGTTCAAAACAAATCATGTATTTCATGCAAATTTCTGACATTATTTATGAAGTTATGTTGCTTTTTGGTCAGAACATCACATTGTGTCATGTCACAGATCGTCCTGAATGGTATTACTGTAAAAAGCCATGACAAAACAATGAGACATACTAAAATAAATGAAATATTTTTAAGACTATTTTGCAATCAGTGGAATCACAGGTATCCAGTTCGAATATTACACATCAAACAGATAAGTATAATTTTAACTGCATTTGTGCCTAACTATCAAGTTAGATCTTTCTTTACACAGAATTATCCTTCATGTCTGTGCTGGTACAGGTATATAAATACACATGTATTTTTATATATATTTTTGTCTGTGTAACTTTTGTAGTGAATCTAAGTGTAATAGCAAGGTGTCACGACTCTTTCAGTGCATGAGTGTGTTGGGAGTTTTCAGAGTTATAGGATTTTTGGAGGGCAGTAAGCCCCATTGCACAACTCAGCTTTTGATGGGAAAGCAGGCCCTACGGCCTGGCTTATTCTCATGGGAGAAGAATGCACGAGATATGCTAGGACAATTCGACCTGGCTGTTCTCATGAGAAAGCATGCAAGGGAAGATGATTTGGCCTTGGTGCAAGCAAGAGAAACTTAAACAAAGAAGAAAACAAGCCTACAGACCCCACGAGGGATGAAGCCAATCAAACCTGTATTGCTGTAAAGAGATGTAACCAATTAGAAATGTGCTCATAAGTATATTAACCAATAATAATAGTGTAAGAACTGTCTGCCAATAGTAATAGAATTAGAAGCCTGTGAACAAGTTAGAAATAGTATAAAAATATGTTTCATGCTCTGAATAAAGGCTTCACTTAGATCACATTGATCATCTCATGATGTCTCTAGAAGAAGAAAAAATCCTCCGCGTTATTTACTATATGAGTGTTAAAAACCACCAGCAAATGAGTTAATTCTAGTAGGTGGCATTATATCCATAGCAAACTTTCCATGTGAAGGCTTATCTAATCCTATGCTTGAAGTACCTTCCTATGGTCTTCATACTCAATTCTTTCTTTTCGGGATAAGGACAAAAAAAACTTATTTAAAATCTTCATTTCAACCACAAGTAAGTCACAGTTACTATACTGTATTACCCTAACGGAAACCTTTTAAAGAGGATGACTGTCACACTCATGAT
Source organism: Neodrepanis coruscans (assembly GCA_013400695.1). Taxonomy (NCBI): domain Eukaryota; kingdom Metazoa; phylum Chordata; class Aves; order Passeriformes; family Philepittidae; genus Neodrepanis; species Neodrepanis coruscans. The sequence goes on along the minus strand of VYZS01053534.1, from coordinate 14,711 downwards.
AACTTCTCTGAAAAGACTGGTCAGGAATTCTGATTAGCCTGTAACCAGTGTTTCTGTGATCATAAATAGAACTGACATCAAGAAGTCTCTCTTTTAAGATAAATTTTAGTGGGTATCCAAGAAAACACTGCTTCAGCAAAATTAATAAAGACTATGAATGACTTTAAAAACTTAACTACTCTGGAGAGTATACATCACAAGTGGGAGTTTTCAATCTCCTCTTGAGAGGCTCAAGTGTAACAATTTCAAATCCCAACAGGAAGAAAATATTTTCTTATAACAATGTCAAAACCAAGCACATTAGTTATGTCCAAGCCAATTAGTTCTCTCCTAGACAAATCTACTTTAGAAGGAACTATCTGGATGCCCTGGAGGCATGAGCAACTTGATCTATTCACCTCAGGGCCACTGATTATCTTTCACTTTCATGTATTTAGTATAATAGTCATACACTGTGGAATACCATGGTTATTTTTAATTGGTTACCATATAATTCATTTATCAAACTCAAATCTGCTATCATCTTGGCTCTTTCTAATTGATTATAAAGACTCTCTACATAAAAAATAGCAGATTTTCTATATGCTAGGCACTAACACTTGTACAAATTATAGGAAATGTTTCTGGGCTTGAGTACACCCTGATCAAGTTGATGGGTTTCATCCAGTTTAACGTTGTGGATGAAACTCAAAACAGTAAGGGAAGTGAGGCATTGGGATAGGTTGCCCAGAGAAACAGTGGATGCCCCATCCTTCAAAACGTTCAGTGCTAAACTGGACAGGGCCCTGACAACAGCCCTTGGTCCAAAGGAAGAGGGGTTAGAACTAGATGACTTTTCTAAGATTTTATGATTGTGGAGATAGAAAATAGTGGAAATATACTAAAGTGGGTTTGATTCTGCAGAGTGTTTTTTAATTTTTTTTTCAATTTTCAAGTTATATCCCATGCAATATAAAAAAATATATACGAGAATAGAAATAAATTAAGACCTTAGATTTAACGACAGACTTTTTCTGTTGACCTATACACACAAAGTCATTTAATATTTCCTATCTTGCAGCAAGATCTCCAGCAATCTTAACTTTAGCTGGTAAAAGAAAACATTAGGTCATCAAATACAAAAAGCTGATAATTTTATACCACCATTGAGCAAATACCTTCTTGGAGATAAACACTGACTAAGATAACACACAATGTCTTATAAGCACACACTGATTCTTTAGTCAGAAGTTGTCCATGTAAAACTTGGGATTTTCATCAGACCAGCATCATGCATTTTGCTTCAGAGCAGAAAAGAAGGTCTTGGGGATTACTAACCTTTATGAGAAAAGTCTTTTATAACTTATTACCTGTTCTAAAGTTCTAGCAGGCTTTTCTTATCTTCCTGTAAAATTTAATAGAGGATAGAACTCCTACAAAGTTCTACAGGAGCGGTGACATTTTACAGGAGTAAGGCAATTATCAGTTTCCTAGATAGAACTTCTACAGTTTTCTGTTTTCCAGAATTACAGAATCAATTCAGTTGGAAAAAATGTCTGAGATCATTGAATCTAATATATAACAGAAAACCACTACGTCAGCTAGACCATAGCACTCAGTGTCACATCCAGTCTTTCCTTAAACACCACCAAGGATGGTGACGCCACCACCTTCCTGGGCAGTCCATTCCAATGTCCCTAATCACCCTTTCTGTGAAGAAATTCTTCTTAATGTCTGACCTGAACCTCCTAATATATACTATGTCATACTTTAAATTACCACGTACTCTAAATTACTTTGAAATTTATAAAATTTCAAATTAAAATTGATCATTTAATAGTAAGTAGCAGAATTTTAGTGCCAAAAGAAGTGTTCATCTTATTCATCAAATCTTATAAGGAAAAATAAAATAAATATAATTGTATTTTAAGTAGCATCAAAAATCTAGACATTTCTGTAATGCAATTTCAACAAATTATATAACCTCCATGAAGTGTAATTTCCAACTCATTTATATATTGGGTTTTTCAATTTCATTATTTTGTGTATTATATGGCTGATGTATACATAATAACGAATTGTATTCCAATATGCAGAGAGTCATTATATTATGTATTAGATTTCTAAAAAGAAAAAACAATAAATTACTGTATATGCTTTTTAAGAAAAAAATATATAAATATGCTGCATTTTTTAGATTCACTATCATTTCTGTATATTGATTTTTTCCTAAAATTTTTAATGAAAAATTATAGATATTGGGTTTCTGTGCCCAGGTTTTAGTAGTGGTAGGGATGCTATAAGAGAGGCTTCTATGAGAAGCTGTTGGAAGATTCCCCAGTGCCCGGTAGAGCCAATGCCACCTGGCTCCAGGCTGGACCCGCCACTGGCCAAGGCCAGATCAATCAGAAGTCACAGTAACACGTCTGTGATAGCATATTTAAGAAAGAGGAAAAAAAGCTAAGGTTTAGATAAAGATGGGAGCAAGAGAAGAGTAGAGAGAGAAGAGAAGAGCAGAAAAGAGCATGTGAACAACCAAGGTCACACAACCACATGTGACACCAAGGTCAGCAGAGAAGGAGGGGCAGGAGCTGGAGCTGAGATTCCCCTGAAGCCCGTGGTGAAGACCATGGTGGAGCAGCCGTGGCTCTACAGCCCATGGAGGACCACAGGGGTGCAGAGATTCACCTGCAGCCCATGGAGGAGCCCACACTGGAGCAGGTGGATGCCTGAAGAAGGATGTGACCCTGTGGGAGGCCCACGTTGGAGCAGGGTCCTGGAAGGGACCTGCTGACCTGTGGAGAGAGGCACCCACACTGAAGCAGATTTTTCCTGGTAGGACTTGTGGCCTACAGGGAACCCACTCTGGAGCAGCCTGTGTCTAAAGGACTTGTACCCCATTGAAAAGGAACCTGTGTGGCAGCAGTGTCTGAGAACTGTTACTTGTGGGATGGACTCACGCTGGAGAAGTTTGTGAAGAACTGTCTCTTGTAGGAGGGACTCCATGGGATGCAGGGGAAGGACTCCTCTCTTTGAGCAGCGTCAGAAACATCAACTGTCTATAATCCCTGATCCCTGTCTCTCTGCACTGCTGAGTGGGAGGAGGTAGAACTTGGAAGGAGGAGGATGGGTGGAAGGTGTCTTTAAAATTTATTTTACTTTTCATTCTCTAGCTCTGATTCTGTGAGTAATACATTAATATTCCCACTTCAAGTCTGTTTTGCCCATGACAGTGATCAATAAGGGATCTCTTACAGACCTTTTCTTAACTCATTAAACTATGTGTAATATTTTCTTTCCTCTGCCCATTTGCAAAGGGTAGTGAGAGAGCAGCTTTAGTTAAGTTCCTGCCATCCAGCCACGGTCAAACCACTACATTATTCTCCCCCAGCTGGTTACCAGTACTCACTCTTTTTTAAGTGTGGTATTAGTAAGCTGATTTTGCACTTTTTTGATATAACATTTTAATGGGAAACCTGTTGGATTGTGGTTCTAAGTTATTATAAAAACCTGTGGGAAGCAGCGCTCGCTCTCTTTTCCTGGACTCTGCAGCAGGAAGTAGGGTGCTCCTACTCAGCACTGCCTAACCCAGAGGCCTAACCCAGAGGATTTTCCTAAGGTCACCACTGCTTTTCTTTTCTACCTGAGAAGACCCCTTAGGAGAACCTTTTCACAAACGCACCACCTCTGAGACACTGCAGCCTTTTCTACGGAGATTCTGGTTTGTGGATGCCCACTTCTAAGCCTCTTCTGTGTTCTTGGTGAGCCCTCCTCCTCCCCCTCAACCCCTGAGTGAGGCGCTGCTAGCCTTTTCCCACAGCTTTTTGTCCGGGAGCACAGCGCCCCTCCATTTTTTTAAATTTTTTTTTTCTTCCCTTCTCGGGTTACACGTGGTGTGTGTGTATGTGTAGTCCCCCCCGGACCCTCTCCCGGGTGGCACGCAGCGCCCTCTGCTGGCCATAATAGAGTAACTGCACCATTCGTGTTCCAGTGGGACGCACAGCACCTCCTGCTGGCCATAATGAGCAATTACACCCATCCACACTCATTCCTCCCATACATATATTCAATCAATTTGCCTTCCCTATGCGTCTCTTGTCCGATGATAAACCTAATATTGTCCTAAACCGGAACACTCGTGCATACCTGTTGAAGATTGTTTTATTTTCTAGAATAAATTCAAAAGAATTTGGAAAAAATGACAGTAGGTTGTTTCTAAAATATTTTCAGATGTTTAAACTGAATTTCTTACCCTGACAAAAGTTATAGGTAAAAATGTTCATACTTTGTCTTAAATTATTACCAGCTATTTTTTAAAATGACATTTTATATTCTAAAAATATTGTCATATTAATTTAGAATTGGAAAGCAGAATAAATTAAGTTATGGGTATTTGGGGCATACTAGATTTAACATGTCAATGTCATCCTGTATAAAGCTAAAGAATAGGATTTCAAAGGGACTATATTTGCTTTGGGGCAGATACTTTCCATAGTGCTGTGCCTTAGTCTTGTTTCCCTACACATATCCTGCTTAAACCAAAACTGAATAACCTGGCAAGTTATGGACGTTGTTATCCTAGATACTTTACTATTTTTTTTTTTTTTAAACAGAATGAGAAAGTAGCTGCAGCTCTTTGCAGTAGCAGTGTGTTTAGAGGATTGTTACCAAGTACAGCGGGCCTGTAGCTCAAGTCTGTCATTAATGATGAAAGACTAGAAAGAGAGCTTTCTGCAGTTCATCTGATAAGTGCTGCAGTAAAGCCTGGAGTTTCTTACCTTATACAATACGAAAAATACAGGCTGTTTTTTTTAAAGAAGGTCGTATTTTTGAGCAGACTGCCAGCCCCCAGAAAAAAAACAACAAAAAAAACCAACCAATCAAACAAACAAACAAACAAAAATCCTCAAAAAGAACCAAATTCAGGACATATATTAAAGCTTGTCCATTTTAAAATTAACCACATTAGGTTGACACAAAAATAAGATGAAACCGAGTATCTTAAAGACTGTGTTTTCAGAAATTTTTATTGAGATTAAAATGTTTGTCTAAGTCAATTTTTTTTTTGTTTTCTTTGTTTTGTTTTTTCTATGCAGACTTTCCTTAATTAGAGCTCTCAAAGACTATCTAAATTAGTACTTTGGCTCTGCTGCATTTCTGGTCACATGATGTTGATATTTGGACTAGTTACCTGGAAAATTCAACAGAGGAAATTCAGACATGTGATGTAGGATCTATAGCTGAAAATGCTCAGAACAAGGATCAAAGTCTGTTTTCCATTTCTGTTTGAAAGGATCACAGAGATCAATGTTTTAAATACAGCTGTCATCTTTTTGATTCCCTTTTGCAGCAGGTGCCCCTGAGTGTATAAACAAAAGATGGTAGCAAAAGCCTTGAAGATTCACACAGAGGTTTACATTAAATGGCACAAGGGTACAGAAATATTTTCTTAGTGGTCACTTAAGAAATCCAGCTGGGTAAAACAAGTTTCAGAACTTGAACAGTTGTAAAGTTCTCTAGGAATCTATTTCAGTTCCCTGTGACTGAAAACAAAGGCATAGATCTCTTTAGGTTGCACCTTAGATTGGAACAGGCACAGGCACCTATCTTTAGAATTCAGAAGGCAGAATGGATCAGTAGGATATCCCATCTAATTAAATGGAAATATACTACAATGTTTTGTGTGCCTGCATTCAAGGTATGGATGCAATTCTTGCTTCTAGATCTCTAGAAGGAGCATGTTGATGCATACCTCCAAGAATAAGACATGGATAGAAGAAAGGAAGTGCACATGCAGTGGAACCAGGAACACGTATCCTGGGAAGAATATGTCTGTATGTATAGCAATATGATCAGGAAAGCCAAGGCACAGACAGAGTTGAATTTAGCAAAGGAAGGCTTCTAGAATTATGTTGAATAGAAAAGGAAGATTTGAGGAAAAAAAGTGTTGCCTCCTGACAAATAAAAGAGGAGATCTCCTAACAACCTACTTTGAAGAGGTTGAGGTTAATTTTTGCAGTAGCCAGGACAGGGCATGTCTAGGAACTGGAGGTTATTCTATACAACCTCACCTCATTTTCTGGAAATAGGGTAAGTGTTCACTTCTGGGTCAGGTTAGCATGGTGGGGGGGAGCAGTTGGGCATTTTACCTGTGAATCACTCACCTCTTTCTTGTACAATTTTGTAATTAATATTGTTGCTGTTACTGTGCATTTTCTTATCTTATTACTCTTTACAGTAAATTGTCCTTATCTCAACCCCTGATTTTACATTTTGTGCCTCCAATTCCCCTCTCCATCCTGCTGTAAAGGAAGGCAGAAAGGGAAAGGGAAGTGAGTGAGCAGTACATAGTTTCAGTGGGAACATCAAATTGAAGAACACTGTTCCTATATCACAACAGTGGTGCGTGGTTTCAGTGGGAACACGAAATTGGAGAATGGTATTCCTAATCTATGAAAGGTACTCAACATGGTTTTTTTGCCACAGTTTTGAATAGCGACCACTCATTTCACATCTCTCAAGCCTAGGAACATCAAATCGGTGACTTGGCGAGTGATGTCCCTCTCATTATAGAAGAGGATCATCTTTGAGACCACTTGAAATACCTGAACATACACAAATCTATGGGATCAAGCAAGGTACATCCCAGGATCCTGAGAGAATTGGCTGGTGTAGTTACAAAGCCACCCCATCTTACTTCAAAAGCCTTTCAGTACTCAAAGTAGAAGAAGGACATAAAGTAGATTTTTTTATTATTATTTTTTTTTTTTTAATAAGGGAAGTAAGGCATATGTTGCCTGGAGAAGTTGTGGATGCCCTATCCCTGGAAGTGTTCAAGGTCATGTTGCGTGCTGCCCTGAGCAACCTGGTCTAGTTGTGGGTGTACATGCCTCTGCAATGGGGTTTGAACTAGATGATTTTTAGGGTCCCTTCTGACCCAAACTGTTTTATTCTATGTGGTCTATATTAGCTTACTCTTTTATTACTACTAGAATTTTATTTTATTTAAAGTAGCTATACTGTCTTGTAAACTTAAGTTTCATTCATAAAGAATATCAAATTATGAATGAGGAATTTTTATACAATCTGATCTTGAAGGTACCTTGAATAATCCTCTTATGCCATGTATGAGATCCTTACTGGGATAAAACCCAAACCACATTAATCTGCATTGAAGAAAAAAAAAATATTCTCCCTAAAAAATAGTTTCTGAAAAGCAGAATTATAAAAAGGAGTATATAGTAGGCAGGTTTTGAAACCACAATAAGACCACACAGATGTGCAGATGTATAACTAGCGTACTAAATTTTATGAGCAGAGTTTGCAGAGTCAATTTGCTGGACTCGAATAGAAAGAGCCATTTAAGTGCTTTCAAGAGACAGGAAATCTCCATCAACCCAAAGGCTAGCAGAAAACTTTCTTCAGAGAAAATGCATCCACTTCTCATGTCTCCCATTTTAGTATTTAGTTTAATGCATGTCATGTATTTGGCTTTTCTCTGTGTTTTTCTTTCCCAGAATAATTTTTGCAACAGATTTGCCCTGCAGCATTAACTACCCTTGATAGTTTTCTCTCTTACTGTGTGATTACTTGCTTAGCATAATGACTTTTCTGCTTTTTTAAATTAGTGTGGCGTCACAGGAATTACTGTTTAAAATGTGATATTATAACAGAAGTAATGGCAAGAACATATAGAATGTTAATGTAACTACATTTCAGTTGTCTTTAGTAACCTTTTGAAATTACCAAGTTTTATTTTTGACAGTTAAATTTTGAAAAGGCATTTAAAAAATTTCAGATCTTTAATATGAAAATACTAAAACACAGATGAGCAACATTACCCAACAGAACATATTATTCTCATTAGAAAGAGCGAATGTCTCATCTAAAAATCCTAATTTTACCTGCGTCCTTCTAATGCTAACCTCACTTACTATAAGATCAAATTATGATTATCTTCACTTACAAACTGTATACCAATATGCATTATATTTCAGCAGCATAATTCTCTCTCATAGTCTTCATTATGCTTATATTATAAATTATGTATAATTCAATATATTTTAAAAATAGAATTATTTAAAATTTCTAGTATAGATATTTTTAAGAAACTTCTGACATTTGCAAATTTGTAAGATTTTCCTTTCAGTTCAAAACCATGATGCTTTTTTTTTTTTTAATTGGAATTTGAAGCAACCAAAATTCCAATCATTAGGTGACTTAATAGCACAGTGATGCTGAACATTACTCTACCACAGCTTTGTTTGATTTTTTTCATGCGCTAAAATTGGGAAAATATTGTAGAGCATGAATGATTTTTGAATCAATAACTACATTTGAAAATGAAAAAATTGCACTCTTAGGTTTTTACAGCTCTGGGAAAAGTTAAAGCAATATTATAACAAAAATGAACCAACATAATATTTCTATTCCCTTCTATCCTACTAATTCGTGTTAAAAAAATGCTATGAGAAAACTACTGAAAGACAAAGTCTTTTGTTTTAAGGAGTATGTTTTAAGCAGTTAGGGTAGTAAATTTATATAACCCCACTTAATATTATGAGTAAATCTCCATACAAATTCAGATATTAACTGAGAAATGAATGAAGCTATAATTTTGTTTATTCTCTAGTCAGTAGCAAATATTTCCTCAACATGTGCTACACAAGAATACAAAGAGTGCTTCTCATAAACAAACCACTGAATTTCTGTTCTTTTGCATAATAGAACTCTATTCGTTTGCTTATGCTTAGTCTTCAAGCCCAAGGAAATGCAAATGCACACGTGGGTGTCTAGCTCATAAGTTATAGTTGATTGTATTTAAGAGGTCCTATAAATGTTTTCTTAAAATATCGTCAGGTTTAGAATTTATTATGCATATAACTGCTGATATTCTCACATAAGATTTTCCTAATATTAGAAAGAATCCAAACACGTTAATACATATTAGTTACATTATTTCAGTGTTAAAATTGTTGATGTAGTTCAACTTTATTGAAATTATCACTAACTTCCAAGTACAAGGAATGTTTAATAGGATAATTATAAAGCCCTGAAAGGAATTTGGAACAGCCTGTGATCTCAAAGAAAAATGAAATCCACTTTTAAAACAACAAATATGAACAAGATTTTTACACTTGGTAAGGATAATGAAGTTGTTGGTGTATATACTATCTAGTTTATTAATTATACAATTTTGTAATTTCTTTTCAACGAGCTATTAAACTGCAATGCAATTAAAAACATAATAGCTGAGAACAAATGTAAATGTGTCTGGAAGTAAGAGATTAATAACTTTGGCATGAGTTTACCATTATGTGGAATATATTTGTACATTTTTCACATACAGCTTTGTCACTGCACTTCATTTATGATCTAAAAGACCACTGCTATTCAGTACTTGTGTCTCAGTCAGTTAATGAGTGGTAACTGTGTCATGTTTGTGAACACATTCAAATAACTATTTCAGGTATTAAGCAAATATTATCTAACTTACTTTAAATTAATGAAAATCTTGACCCAAGCATTCTGAGGTAATCACAGTACTCTTGGAGTTTCTGTGCCTTTCTTTATTAGCAAAATAAGGAGCTAGTTGAATGCTGTTTGTTATATTTTTCTTGGGTGTGGGTGATTTATACAAATGTATTCCTGTATTTTCCACATCATCCTATCTGCTAACTAATTTGAATATTTTGCTTTAATTTTTCATTATATAAATCTTAGTGAAGAAAAATGGGTGCTTTAAGGCTTTTATGCACCTCATAAAAATCCATCAACTATTTTTCACTGTGTAACACCCAAAAATCTCCAGCACACCCTGCGGGTGGATCTGTATTTCAGTACATCCTGCTCTAGGCAGATTGGACTTGCTGGCCTCATTTCATTTGCAAGGAAAATATGCTCCAATTATCTCCATGAAGAGAGCTGCTAGAACATAGGTTTTTATTTCCTCCCTCTGGAAGGAAATTTGCATGTGCAGTGGAGTGGTGAGCTAACAAACTTCCCCACAACATAGAGCTGAAACTGAAATACAATACTCTTCATGCCAGAATTGAAGGATGTACTGCAGGGCATGCTCACCTCATAGGTACAGCCTTTTACTCTATAATACATATTAGATAGTTACATGTCACCATCCTACTAGTTTTTTCACATGCTGTGTATTATAACTTTACTAATAAATTAATTGAGTTTGAGTCATGAAGTAAATGAACTTGAAACGATAATACCCCCAAAATGGAGGGGAAAAAAAAGGATTCCTATGGTTGAATTATTTTACTTTCAAAAGAATGGAAATATTTTGAATTAATTGCCTCTGGTCAATGCTAATGCTTAAGTGATGATTTGGAACTTTCTGAGAGAAAACTATCGAGAGCAGGCTAAACTGTTTAAGGGATCATTGCAGCAGTTTAACAGCATAGTTGATTGAATTCCAGTATCAGGGAAATGTCCCTGTTTCTGTATAATTTTATACTAGAAATGTAGCTACTTTATATTTTTGTCATTAATATTTTTAAGGAAAATTCCAGACAAATCAAAAATTTAGATTTGTCTAAATTTTCCTCTTAAGGTGCCCTTTGGCATGCTCAAGATTTTTTTTTTAAACCAGGCAAATAATGAGTGATCTCAGGAAGAGATGGAAATTGATCTACATAAATTAACAAGATTTCCCCCACTTCAGTTTTTTGGGAAGTTTGTTTACTTATCATCTATGTCCATCAAGACAGCTGACCAGCATAGTCAGGTGGAGAAGACACAGAGAGGAGGCAGATCATGAATGAGCAAATATGTGTCAGGAGGACTTGCCTTNAGTAAGCTTTTTATTTCACTGATTTGTAAATTTAGAGTATTTATGAACACTGTAGAATACCATTTTAAAAAAAAATCCTAGTTTGTTTTCTAAAAGAAGATACTACCTCTAAGTTCCCAACTATCTTTGCAGATAGAGAGGACACATTATTGCCTTGTTTCTTCCCCACAACCTTTTTTTTTTTTTACTTCCACTTTGACTGCTTCTACAGGGTGGGTCTAGTAAACATGCTTGTAAAATGTTCTATTCCACCCCTTTCCTCCTTTTTCCCTTCAGATTTTAAACTATAAGTGTCTACGTTCTTTTAATTTTTAAGCAAGTATTTTCTCATTCTGTTTCATGACTTTAAGAAATCAATTTTTTTCTTAAAAAAAAAAAAAAAGAAANACTTCCCCACAACATAGAGCTGAAACTGAAATACAATACTCTTCATGCCAGAATTGAAGGATGTACTGCAGGGCATGCTCACCTCATAGGTACAGCCTTTTACTCTATAATACATATTAGATAGTTACATGTCACCATCCTACTAGTTTTTTCACATGCTGTGTATTATAACTTTACTAATAAATTAATTGAGTTTGAGTCATGAAGTAAATGAACTTGAAACGATAATACCCCCAAAATGGAGGGGAAAAAAAAGGATTCCTATGGTTGAATTATTTTACTTTCAAAAGAATGGAAATATTTTGAATTAATTGCCTCTGGTCAATGCTAATGCTTAAGTGATGATTTGGAACTTTCTGAGAGAAAACTATCGAGAGCAGGCTAAACTGTTTAAGGGATCATTGCAGCAGTTTAACAGCATAGTTGATTGAATTCCAGTATCAGGGAAATGTCCCTGTTTCTGTATAATTTTATACTAGAAATGTAGCTACTTTATATTTTTGTCATTAATATTTTTAAGGAAAATTCCAGACAAATCAAAAATTTAGATTTGTCTAAATTTTCCTCTTAAGGTGCCCTTTGGCATGCTCAAGATTTTTTTTTTAAACCAGGCAAATAATGAGTGATCTCAGGAAGAGATGGAAATTGATCTACATAAATTAACAAGATTTCCCCCACTTCAGTTTTTTGGGAAGTTTGTTTACTTATCATCTATGTCCATCAAGACAGCTGACCAGCATAGTCAGGTGGAGAAGACACAGAGAGGAGGCAGATCATGAATGAGCAAATATGTGTCAGGAGGACTTGCCTTCTGGCCAGACTCTTTTTCTGAGCACTTTGAATGACAGAATGGATCTTGTTTTTTTTTTTCTGTAATCTCAAGGAAATGGATAGCCAAACTGTACAAAAAGTTACCATCAAGAATGGCAGGTCCAGAAGCATTTTCTACTGACTGCCGAAAGTGTCAACACAAAGTCAGACACCACTATCTCCTGTTCTTTTGCTGTGTACTGCTGTAAAGTCTAACTCCATTTTCTGTATAACGAGACACTAGAACCCTGAAGAAAGAATGTAGCTCTCTCCTTAGATTTCCCATTCCCTAATTCCTCTCCTGCAGGATAAACGGACATCAGCCTCTACATGTTTTCTGTTCTGTATTTATTCAGTTCAGTTGCTAGTATAACTTATGCATATACAGAAACAATTAAATGAGAAATTGAATCTGAGATTTCACAGTCTCGGAAGAGAGAATCCAGGAATATCAGATTTTTGNGGTTCTATCAAAAATAACTGCTTTAAGGAAAGGGAAATCATTCAAAGACATTAAAAAACCCATTAAAAAAAATCCTGATTGTAGTCAGAAATAAAATATTTTATTTTTTCTCCAAAATATTTAGATTATATGTTGTTATAAATATTCACTCATGAGCACTTAAACCAGAAAGACACATAGAATTTAGTCAAGCTTATTGATTTTTGAGAAACACTTAAATATTTTTTTCTATTCAGCTGATGTTCATCTTCAGAATTAAATTAATCATACTTTTTCATTTCTAATTTTAGCATCTGTGTTTAATTCCTGATATTCATTAATTCTACAATCAATATGTTTTATTCACACAGACATTTAATTTTTGGATATCTCACAGAATCCCTGAAGGTGCCAATTTGGAAGGGACCCATAAGGATCATCATCTTGAACCCTTAGCCTTGCACAGGAAAATTCCCAAGAATTACACCATGTGCATGAGAATATTGTCCAAATGCTTCTTGAGCTCTGGAAGGCTTAGTGCTGTGACCACTTCCCTGGGGATTCTGTTACAGCACCCAATCTCCCTCGTGATGAAGAAGCTTTTTCTAATATCTAACTTAAACCTCTCCTGACACAACTTCAGACTGTTCCTTTGGGTCCTGTGGCTGTTCATCACAGAGAAGAGATCAGTGCCTGCCCTTCCTCTTTCCCTCATTAAGAAGCTGTAGACTGCAATGAGGTGTCCCCTCAGTCTCCTCTTCTCCAGGCTGAAGAGATCAGGTGACCTCAGCTGCTCCTCATATGGCTTCCCCTTGAGGCCTTTCACCATCTTCATTGCTGTCCTTTGAACACTAACAGCTTAATACCTTTATTATATTGTGGTGCCCAAATCTGCACACAATATTGAAGGTGAGGCTGCACCACTGCAGAGTAGAGTGAGACAATTACCTCCCGACCAGCTGG
>VYZS01053532.1:7744-18032 GCA_013400695.1 Neodrepanis coruscans | reverse complement strand
TTGAAGAGAGCTTTACTGTTAAGCTTTAGTGTCTTAGCTCTGTGGGCTGCCATCATCAACCCATGTAGAAAACAACAATAAAATGAAATCACCCATAGAGGTCATTCCTCTTGTCCTGTGATAATATGAAGAACCAGACGCTTAGCAATGAATTCCAGAACTTTAACAACCTGAATAAATTGTGACGTACAAACCAGAATGAATATAGGATGTGACATTCATTTCACATGAGTTGATGCCCAGAGATGCAGTCTGAAATCTACCAAGATATCCTCCTGTTTTTACCAAGGAAAAATGACAACGAAAGGATATGAATTTTTTTAAATTATATATATGTTTTTCAGTAGGCAAAATAATTTTTTGAAGATGTGAAGACAGTGTGAAAGAGTAAATGAAATACCATTTGAATGAAAGCAGGCCAAAATTAAAACTGAGGACCAATGACAGGCCCAAGGCATCTGATTATTCCAGTCCCTCCCCTTCCTTCCTGCCCTCCTTCCTTCCTTCCTTCCTTCTTTCCCTCTTTCCTGCCTTCCTGCCTGCCTTCCTGCCTTCTTTGCCTTCCTGCCTACCTGCCTTTCCTCTCTCCTTCCTTCTTTGCCTTTCACTGCCTCATCCGTTTCGTGATAAACAAAATCAACAAGCCAAACCAAGTCCCCAAACCTACACTCTAAATTTGTTACTCAGATAGTTCTTGAAATAGACTTTTAATGATTCAAGCTGGATGATTACAGCACATATGCTTATTTAGAAGCACTGTCTTTTGACTGAAAAAAGCTTCTGTCAAGCCTGATTCATCAAAATGGTGATGTGACTGACAATTTTCATTCATAGAGTTTATCACCATAAGTTAAATACTAGCATTACTTACATGATAGCAGAGAACTCAACAATAAAAAACACAGAAATGGTCAAACTGTGCTAGCCCCCAGGAGGATCTCTTAATGACTTCATTTCAAGGACACATGCATGACAGTCACTTTAAGATTTAGAGATTAATATAAAGAACTAAGCATAATGTATCTTGTAGATTCAGTAACTACAGCATCTTCAGAGCTTTCAAGTTGCTAATTCTTCATCACAACAAGACTCTGCTTCTGTTTTTCTTTTTTTTAAATACCTACAATTGACACCTCTGATTCATGTCTATTGTAGAAATGCACATTGTTCTTTATGCATTGTTGCCAATTTGTAAGTATAAGACTGTTTAGTTGCCCCAGGGAAAAATCCATAGCAAATATGCCTCAAAGCAAGAGAACAAAGTATACAGAAGTAATCATAATTCTGAGTAGATGTATGTTTTCTACAGAATCTTTTTTTTTTAATCCAGAAAATAATGCTTTATAGCTTTTGGTTCCTTTATTTATTAATTCAATTCCTGCATTAAAAAAAAAAAAAACAAACAAGAGATAAATATGTCATGTAAGTGTAAAAAGTCATGCCCAGTTCAGCCTGTTATATATTGCAGTAAAATCCTATTTTGCAGGAAATAATCTCTCTCTTATGACAGAACTCACTCCATACAAAGACTAAAACACAATTTAAATTGGACAGATAAAGATTTTATGACAAAAGGCATAAATTAAATGACAGTTACAGACCAGATATCCATGACTTAATCTCTGAAGCTTGAAGGAAAAGTGATGTCTTTATTTATACTGCTAAATCCAATGTTAACCACAACCTATAATCACATGGAATGAAGTGTCTAAAAACCTAAAATACTTACTTTGGTTTACATGTTTGTATCTCCTGCTCATCCTGTGCTGACATAATAACAGCAATCTAATACACTTTTATTCTGTGAGTTCCAAGGGGCTTCAATTAAAGACACAGTTCAGTTTACTAGATTCTCTTCAAAGTTATGAGTCTTTTTCTGCCAGATGTTGCACTCCAAGGAGACAAAGTTTACAGACTTATTGGAAGAGACAATTACAAGGAAGATACAAGATTACAATCAAGTTAAATAGAAAGGTTATTAACGAGCATAATAATGCTAAAAATACTGCTCTCTTTCAGACAGGCCTGGACTTCAGAGTGGAATAAGGTGATGATGTAATATCCAAGAAATTTTTCTTTGAAAATAAGAAACTCTACCATATTCTTACAGAAACTGAAATTCATTACATCACATTACCATGGGATGGACCACTTATGTAAAGTATGCAGGGATAACAGAAGAAACAGTAACCAAAAAAATATGTGTCACCGACTTTATGAAAACCAACATTACCATTTCCTCTCTCCTCAAAACCCAAAAAAGCATGCTACTAGCAGTGATTGTATGGCTCTTCATAACTTTATCATTTTAATAATACGTACTTTAAAAACTCTTGAAACAGAATGCTGTACAAATTAAGTACAATAAAAGGTAATGTTCTAGGAACCTCAGAACAACAATACAAAAGAGGTAGACACCCCTTGTCTGTAATTGCTCAGTACCTCAGTTCCCCATCACTGAAAGACGGAATCTATATTCTTCCATTGTAGTACAGTCTGTGCTATTAGAAACTGACATGAAAAGCCAATGAGGAGTTTAAAAATTCTACCTCAAACCACAGATCAGATGGTAATAATTTCCTTGCTTTGCCATAATGTTTTATTGGCAACTTCATTTAATTCCTACTCTAGAGTTCTTTCCATAGGCATTTACATCTGATGTGAAAGCCTGTCAAATTCTTTTTGAAATGTAAGGATGCTACATCCTCTAAATTTTCCTTATCTTTCTTACCAGTAGTATCTTCAAAGAACTCAAACAGATTAACTCAGCACGACCTCTTATGCCTGAATATCCTTTATCAAACTGTTTTACTAGGTGTTATTCTGCTACATCTTTAAAATAGATTTCCAGAGATCTTCTCAAAATAAGGGCTTTGGGAAATTGTTTCTTCATTTTATTCTCCCTTCAGACAACTTTGTGCCATCAAAGAAACCTCAAGCATTGTATCAAATATTTAATTAATCTTCATAATAGCAAGTAAGAGTTGAGCTCTGCTTTTTTCAACATTAGATACTTTGCAAATAATGAGTGTATTTAATAAAGGTTCTATCTATTCTCACTGTACTGCATCTCAGGTCTCTGCACAGAATTTCTGTATTCATTTCTTGCCTATTTTGCTAGCGCTCTCTAGCTTTAGGTAGTAAGTTGGCCTATGTTTTTCATAGATACCCAAGCCTTCTTGCAGATTTTCTTCACAGGCACTTTTTAAGTAGCCAAGACTATTTGAGTTAGTGTTAGAATCCCTTACAGTGCCTGGGATTTTTGCAGCTCTTCTCCTGAGCTGCATTTCATTACAATTATACAGGACTGCCAATTATTTTTAGCTATTTCTAGCAATAATTTCAGGGCAGAAAACCTATCTTGACATAGATCCTGCCAGGTGGAGGAGCACAAAAACATTAAACTATACACAAGCAGAGAAGGTAGGGTAAGAAGGAGCACACACAACGAAGAGAAGACCACTGATCTTACAGAGAAGAAGAGAGAGAGTTCCTATGGAAAGCCAAGCCACAGCAACATATCCGTTCAGTATTACAAACAACTATAGTTCTAGTTTTCTCTTTAACTGTTTGACTGTTTCTTATGTGATTTTAGCCTCTGGCCTCTCAAAACCAAAATTCACTTGAAATAAATCAACATTTATCCTCTATAAATACTCATCTGGCTCACACCACATCTTCAGCCTTAATAATACACATTCAGACCTCTTTCTGTGGTCACTAGCTTCTCTTTTTCTTTGCCTCCTCTTCCAATTAGAGAATTATCTTTCATGATGGCTTTCACCAGTTTACTGGTTCTCTACTTCATTATTGATGCTAATTTTACATCATTATTACTAAATAATAGTTTTCAGTCGCTTTCCTTACTTCTTTGCATTTTAATATTTTCACTATGTTCACTAGGTTGTTACATACAATAAGCCACAATTATTTTTGTTCTTTTCTCCAGTATTTTAAGTTCTCAATATGACTTTCAGGTATGGATTATTCAACACTTGAATCTCTTTACTTTCCAGTATGGATATTTCAGGTATCTCAGTAGAGTTTTCCTCCTCTCATTTCCCTCAGAGTCTGTTTTTCTGAAGTCAGGTATTTTCCCACTGCTGTTTACAGAACCCATTTTTATAAAATTTTAGTAAATTCTATGTGCTTTCCCAGGTGACCTGTATTTATCATAC
This sequence comes from Neodrepanis coruscans, assembly GCA_013400695.1. NCBI lineage: Eukaryota > Metazoa > Chordata > Aves > Passeriformes > Philepittidae > Neodrepanis > Neodrepanis coruscans. The sequence continues at coordinate 13,854 of VYZS01053532.1, read as the reverse complement.
TTGACTCACAACCAGTAGTTTTTTAAGTCTAACATAGCTTTTGACTGTATTGATTGTTCAGTGTTCTACATCTGAGATTGAACTTGCCTTTGTAGCTTAGGTTATACTGTCATGATGCCTTGTTCCCATTTCTGAGAGGGAACTTCCCTGCATAAGAGGAAACGCTTTGGGCCTTTTGTGCTCTTCTGTATCTGATTGCTGGAGAATTCTGCCAGCTTCGATTAGCACAGAGTCAGGAAAGACATTAATTGGAATAACCATTGGAGGTGAGTTTCAGACCAAATGGCAAAGTTTGCTTATTCTCCCCTCATTTTATACTCCTCTCTCTTTCTTCTCTCGCTTACTTTTAATTGCAATGCTCCCTTTGCACATGCCTGTCTCTTAACTTTCTGCTTCCTTCTTATCTATTTAAAAACATGAAAGCACTCTTTGCAGCTCTGTCATTCTGCTGTTATGGGGTGGGGAAAATAGTTTTGTTTTAAAACCTTTTTTTTCTTTCCCCTTTTGCACCCACTCTGTGGGGGGGAACAGGGGGCTTGTCTTTTAAACTTTTCTTGCTTTTCCTAAGAGAAGGATGGTGATGAGGGCCAGAAGGTCGGAGCAGCACAGCTGGAACCCTCATCCTGAGAACGCAGTGAGCGGAGATGGTGCCGTCCCTGCATGCCTCTGGAGCACAGTGGGGTGATGATCCTGTGTTCCCTATCGGGTGCAGGAGGCAAGGGGGCTGGCCAAGCCCCATCCTGGTGCCTTGCAGGGCGCGCTGGGGCTGTGCAGGGTTGGCCGCTCAGGCCGTGGCTCCTGGCCCATCCTGGCCTTGGGCTGGAGCAGTGGCGGGGAGGTCCAAGGTGTGGCAGGTGTGGCGCTGCCCACCTGGCGCTGCAGCTGGGGGTGCTGCCTGCGGGCGGTGCCCCGGGGCCCCTTCAGGCCCCTGCAGCAACAGCGGGTGCCCCCATGCTGGCAGTGCGCTGGGGGCCAGTGCCCCATGGTGCTGGCAGGGCGGTGGCAGCCCCTCCTTCCAGCAAACTGCAACCACGAGACATTTTGACGGGAATGCTGCCATGTTGCCTCATGGTGAAGTCTCTGAGAGGGGGCGGCGCCCAGCACTGCCATCAAATGGAGAGCTGGCATGCCCTGGGNTCTCTCATCACTTGATAACACCTCCTAGTGTCCAAACTGGGACATTCTGCTCACATTCTGCAATACACTGTAACTCAGGAACTCAATATCCCACCTTGGGGTTCACTCAGGACATCTTGCAGTGAAGTGCAGAAGGCTGGCAATGCCCTCACATGGCCTCTTGGGCAGCATATTCTTGGTACCAACTAGACCCTGCTGTGTGTACCAAGAAGCTCCTGCGAAGCTGTTGTGCTTATGAGATCATTTGTGGGAACATGCTGAACAAGAATTGCTTGTCTTTGTCCTTATTCTGCATTTAGCTGTCACCAATAATCTTTTTTGTGCCAGTTTGAAACCACTGTTCTTTTTTACGCTTTTACTTCCTGACAGATTTTCCTATTACTCTTATAATTATCTAGTTCAATGGATTTTTTACTGCTAGTGTAAAATGCATAATGTTTGAATGAGTAAGTCATCACAAAATCCAAAGATGGAATGGATTAAAGCTTGATTTTATAATACTAGTAGCTACATTTGTTGATGATTATATTCATATTTTATAAAATGTAAAACAAAAAAAAAAAAAAGAAAGGACTACTAGAAGTTCATAATAGTATCTAATCCTTAAAAATTGAGGTATTATATTATTTTCCAATCATGTCCTAAATCAAATGTATCCTGGGCAACTAACGTGAATATAATAAAAGTGCAACACTTGCAGGAAAAATAGGCCTTTTGGTATTATTCTTCTGTGTGGAAATCAACTATAATGGCATTGCATTCTTTCCATTGCTTGTCTTTTTCAGGGACAAACTCATGTATATATGTATCTGGTGGCAACTTCCTTCCCCCATAACACAATACCTTCTTTATCAATTTCATATGATGATACAGGCTTAATACCATCAACATGGTATTTTTTTCAACTAGTTCTTTTTCTTCTGTTTTTTGGCTGGTATGTTGCAAATAAACAGCTGAGCTAACCCAAAACTGGATTTCCACTGGGGATAGCATGATTAAAGGAACAATCCTGTACTCTGGCTTCAATGGCAAACATCAGTCCTCAGTTCCATAGAAGTGTCAAAAGTGTTAAAAAGCAACCTTCCTATCATAAGTGTAGATTACATTCCTTTCCCTGTTTGTTATATTTTTGCTCTTATTGAGAAACTTTAGATATGTAAACTCCTAAATTAAAAAAAAATAAAATTAAAAAGGGGGGAAAAACCATCCTTAATTTGCCTTCTTTTTAAAGCTTCACAATCTTTTTCTATGAACAGAAACACACTGGCAATCAGACAATTTTGTGTAAAAATCAGTTAAAATGTAATTTTTAATAAGATTTACTGTTCCTCTTGTAATTTACCACACTCAAAAGGAAATTTCCTACTGTGCTCACTAGCTCAAAAACTAACAGTGCTTATTTATTTATTTTTCTTCTGAAGGCTTGTTTGGATTTGGTTGAATACCTGCAGCAGTTTCTGAATCATCCATGTAAAAAGCAAAAAATCCCTGTATTGAGTGAGTACACACACACACACACACACACACACGCCACACGCCACACGCCACATCACCACAAACTAAAAACCTCTACATAGCAGGCTTATCACTTCCCTACCATTTGCTGTGGAATGAAAAGATAAAATTCTCACTTCTGTCTCAGCCAAGATTGCCAATTCAGTTTATAAAATCTAAAAACAAACTCATGTTTATTTGAAATTCTAAAGAATTATTTAAATTGCCTTTTTTTAATGTTCTCTTAGGCATTCCACATCTTTCAAACACTTTGCATAAATATCAATTGTGGTATATAAAGGATGCTTTTTCTTGTTCATGGTTCTTTGATTTAAATCAAAATTAAATTAAGTCACTAAGTTTTAAAATTCTTTTCCTATGCATTTTTATATTCATAAAAAAAATAACTTCCTTTAGTCAGTAATCATTAAGACATATTTAATTTCACTTTAAAATGGCTGAATATGAATACAATTGTATTGGACTAAATACAGAAATGAACAAGGAAGGTTTTACATAGTGAGGTTGGGACAAAATTAAAGGCAATCAATATATGGCTTAAGAACTAAATGACTAATTCATTCCATTTTTAGAAAGCACAACTATTTAGGAAGGAGTAAAAGGAGGATGTCAAGTGGAACGGAAACAAATAGCAATGTCCAAATTGAAAAAAAAAATATTAAAGAAAGAAATCATAGAGCTTACCAGGCTCAAGCCAAGGCATGGTGAAATTTCATGACTGAATACTAATGCAGCTAACATTATGTTACTCAGTGGTGAATAGCAGCAAGTGCATCAAGTGACTATAAAATGTCGTAACTAGAATTCAGAAAGGGAAAAACATCTTACAGACAACTAGAGATACATTAAACACTTGTGTTCATGACAAAGACCTAGAGATATTCTGAAACAGTGTTTTTGATGCCTTGCCTTCTGAATGGCCTAAGAGCCCTTTAACTGTGGGTCTGTATCCCTTTGCTCAAGCTGTAAGGGGAGTGTTTTCTAGAGTGTTTTTCTGGCAGCGTTTTTCTCTGCTGTTCTCATGCAACCAGTCTTGTGGTGTTATTCCCATGCCCTTTTATTTACAAAGCTGAACAGCTTGTGGTGATATGTTTTTTTGGTGGTTCTTAAGTGAAACAACTACCACAGGTCACTCCTTCCTTCCCCTCTTTTTCAAGCCCTTCATTATAAGCTCTTGGTTTACATTTAGACAAGCAATATATTCATGCAGAGAGCTTAACAGTGCTGGTCCCCTCCCCCAGCACTTCTCCCAGCTGGTCACTGGGAGAGTTTGACCTTTCTTTCCCATTCCTTTTCCTCTCCTCTTTTTTACCATTTTCCCACAAAAGTAATTTCCCATTAGAGTCAATATGTGACTCACAAGCCACAGATCCCGGGTAGTAAACCTTCACTCATGTAAACTTCTCTCAACATTTTTGGGTAACAGTCTGGTTATCTGCCCCAGCAGAAGATTAGCACTTCAAAATTGGAGATACTCTGCTATTCTTGTGTCCCAGCTAATAAGGTTTAAAGATGATGAAACTCAGTCTTTGCTAGTGTTCACTTCTCATTTTCTTAATCACCCAAAGAAATAATTGTGTCAAGAAAAGTGTTCAAATCAAAAGCCAAGCAGGCTCAAAAGTGATTTTGCTAAATACTGATATGAGACTTTCAAGACACTCTTCGGTGCAATTTTCCTGCTCAGTTTGAATCATTACAAAACCATTGTGGTGAGTGGTAAATGCTTATATGCTTTCTAATCTGAGTGTGTTGCCACAGTGAAAAACATTATGAGTTGTCCTGGTTAGGAAAACACTGGTAATAGAGCACTTCTCTCTACAACTACATACACTGGCAAAGATAACAAATAACAGAAAACATATCCATGTTTATAAAGCGCAACCTTTTTTTCCTTCTAACAACCAAATCGGAAGTTTTTTGCTGACATTGGCTTTAATAACATTCCTTTGATGATCCACTATCACAGTGATTTCAGCAACTTTGGGTTGTTATCATTCGCTTACCCATTCACTGTATTGGGTAAGAATCTAGCTTAGATTATTAAAATATGCATTAAAAGCAGAAGTCTATTGTAATTATCTGCTGTCAGTATAGAATGCATTAAGACTTGTTTTCTGAGATTTTAGTCCTTTAGCTGTTTTGAGAAGTTATTGTGGCTGCAAAAGTCTATTTTCTCTGTAAGACGATGATTCTGGCTTCATAACAGCTAGAATCTTTGATCATGATACAAGACTGAGACAGTTATAATTTTTCAGAAAATATTTCAAAGAGGATGATCAAGTTTTCTCCCACTGGAAAGCAGTCAGGAAAGTCACCTGGTCATCTTGATTACTATTCAGATCTGGTCCCATCTTCTTTCTATACATAAGAGATTGTAATATCTGACAAGTAACAGGAAACTAAAAAAATATAGACTACTATTTGAAGTGCAGGTAAGCAAGACAAAAATTACATGAGTTTAAGGGGAAAAAAAATTAAAAATTCACCATTTCTGAACCAGGAAGTATAAAGCATTCTGGGGAAGCCTCAGTATATATTTACTCTCTTGTATTCCTTTTCCTAAACACAAGCTTATGACTGCTTGAAGACAGGACACTGAGGTAGGTGGGTCTTTACACTAGCTTGTTGTAACATTGCTTATATTAAGCACAAAATCCGCTACTATAAATTAGTGAACCTAATACTTTTCTATTATGAAGAATTACTCTGTAATAAAAAATTTTGAACAGTAACATTTGAGACCTTATTAAGAGATAACTTCTCAAGTTTGCTGGACTAGTGAAAGTATTTTGTAACAAGTAATTATATCTACTTTGGCTTTCAAAAAACAACAACTTACAAAGTTTCTCTGAATTAGGCATTCATTTTAAAACACAGTACACAGAGCAGAATAATTTCGATGGTATATAAGTCATAATTCTCACAACAGTTTATCAAACCTTATTTATTTTTATTATTAATAATTTATTACCTCAGTCTGAACTCAAATAGCTTCTGTTTCCAGAGTTTGGATGATTTACTTCTGGTGGACTACAGATTAGCCCTGTTATCAGATATCGTTCTTCGTAGGCAGGTACCTTTTATCGTCCCCTTGATAAACTAATCAGATCCAGTTCCATGGATCTTTCACCACAGAGGAAGTTTTCTTGATCTCTGGTCATTCTCGTTCTGTAAATACTCTGAAGTTTATCAGTTTGAAATATTCAGATTCTTGAACTGTTGACAGTAAGAACTAGCTAGCAAACTCCTGTAGGACTTAATTAAAAACAAAGACACTTAAAATAACCACTCCACTGCAACTATATATTAATCTTGGCTTCAGAGACTTTATGCATACAATATAGAGAGATATATCTATATACTGATACTTACATATATATAAAACATGTCTTGTTCTTTGTCCCTTCTGAGATAATGCTAACATTTTGATTGTGAACATGCTGGCCAATATCAACTCC
>VYZS01053530.1:0-20123 GCA_013400695.1 Neodrepanis coruscans | reverse complement strand
TTATTTTTATATAAATATATCTGTTTTGTCATCCTGGATCCTGCAGGATAAAGTTCTATAAAGGCTCAATTACTTCTGTATAATTCTTTAGATATAAACTGTTGGCCAAGTCTGGGTCTAAGATTGGACCCAGCTACACCCAGGTTCCTCTCTGAGGAGGACTTTAGGAAGCAAGAGGGACCTTTCAGCAGCTTATGACTCAGTGGGATGGCCTCTCTAATAAACTTTGTCTGAAGTGTAGAAATTAATCTCTCACCTCAGCATACAGAGGTTGCACCTTCTCTGCCCAGGGAAATTGTGATGACCATCTGCTTTTAGCTGGGGGCCCTATATAGTACCATTTCAGAGGATGAGCATAACCAAAATGGAAAGTCTCTGCAGGTCTCCTGAAGCTGCATCACTGCACAAAGCAAAAAGTCAAACAGCTGTCTGAATAAAATGTATATTTGCTGTCCATTTGTGGGAACTTCTTCCACTGCATTTCAGGGAGAGGCAAAGAAATTGAGCCAAATTTGTTTGTGAATTTGTGGGTGTGCTAATATATGCCATAAGCAGATTTTACCTACTAAAAAAGTTAGCTAACTGTAGAATAAAAGCAGGAAATTTGCAGGACAGGGACTCTGAATCAGCATCACCACAGCCTGTCTCAATCTGCCACAGGGACAAAATTCTTCCCACTGAGGAAATTCCTTCCTCATCTGTGGACTTGAACTGGGACTGCTCTACATTACAGGAACAGTCTCTGTCACTCACCATTTTGTAACTGGACGAAAGAATAGCCTTACTTTATATGAGACTGAATTCTTAGACTATATGAATGTATGAAGTGAAATACATTTATTGAAATTAATTACTTATTAATTATAAGTTCATTATACTTTCATTTTTGTAGAATGCCACTCTTCTGTAATAAAAAATTTTAGAGGAAAAAAAAAAGTGTTAATCTAGTCTACATAATACTTTACTGAGTTTTTATAGTTATGCTTTTTCTTTTAAGAAGCAAATTTGTTCAATTTGCTTTAATAGAACCACTGGAGTACTGGGTTTATGACTGCAATTCTAAAGAACTATACACATGTGCCATTATCATGAACAAGCAAATATTGATTCTAAGCAAATATAAACTCAAAATAGTACAATAAATTTGTCTTCAGCATCTGTAATTAGGCATTTAAAATTATCTTAAGGATAATTTACTAAATATATACTTGCTTATTTGAGGTTACTTTGGCAATTTGTTTTCCAAGCAGTGGAATCAGACAAAAAATTATTTTTTATTAGTATAATGTCAAACAGTATCAGAAAACTTAGATCAGATGGGTTTTTGGCAGTCAAAACCCTCCTTTGAGAAATTATAAAGAACAAACATATATTTTGGCAGATGGGACTGTAACATCTCCCACGGGTGGAATTTAGGTACATTTTGTGAGGTTAAACATTCAGTGTTTCAATGAAGAGTAAATTATTTTCATGTGTGTTCCTTTTGCCTGCCACCCACCCACATCCCTCACTATAAACAGCAGAAGCATGCAGGGGTGGTGGTGCAGAGATAGCCACATGCAACTTTTGCTCACATTTCCAGCAAAAGTATCCAGGAAATCTTCCAGAAAATCTTCCAGGAAAGACATGGCTGGACAGAGAAGTAACAGAGGACACTCTGGCACATGTGGCTTCTTGAGATGGAGAGGTGTTATGCCAGAGAGACAAGTTGCTCCGAAGTCCAGTGTATTATCCAGAAACAAATCCCAGAGAACCATTAAAATTCCATTATACCCACAGATAATCCAGTTCAATTGTCCACTCAGCACTGTCACTGTAACCCCTGAACCACATCACCCAGAGCCAGATACAGATGCCTCCAGGTATGGTGACTCTATCACCTGTAGGTACCTGGGCAACCTATTGCAATGCCTGACCACCCCAACAGTGAAAACTGCTTGTTTTAATATCTAGTCTGAAACTCCCCTCTCTGTTTAACCAGGCTGGTCTTTTCTCCTGATGACTTCTCTTCCTACGCATGGAGCCGGCCTGCTCCTGAATATTTAACAGTTCCTTTATAAAACACATCCAGTCTTCGTGGATTTCTTTGCCCTTCAGGACTGACTTCCAAGAGACTCTGTCAAGCAATGTTCTGAACAGGCCAAAGTCTGCCTGAAGGTGGTCTAAAGTCGAATTTCTGCTGAGGTCCCTCTTTACTCCACCCAGGATTGAAAACTCTACCATTTTGTGGTCACTCTGCCTGAGATAGTAACTGATCACTGCAACACCCATCAGCCCTTCTCTGTTCACAAACAACAGGTCTAGCAGGGCCCCTCCTCTGGTGGGCTCATTTACCAATTGTGTTGGGAAGTTGCTTTCCACACACTCCAGGAACTTCCTAGAATGCTTTTTTTCTACTGTGTTGTATTTCCAGCAGACATCTGACAAGTTGAAGTTGCCCAGAAGTGCAAGGGTTGGTGATCATTAGACTTCTGCAAGCCCCTTGTAGAATACTACATTTGTCTGTTCATCCTGGCTGAGTGATCTATAACAGACCCCCACCATGGTGTCCAAAACCCATCCAACCCCTGGCAGCCATAGAATTTTCAAATTTTAATTTCACAGAGTTCTATAGGTCTGACTGAAAATACACAAAATGACACATGAGCAGAAACATAGATATTTCTCGCAGAGGTAATCAACACATGCTTATATCACGTAAGAACTGTAACATTATCAGACTGGGAAGTTAGTTTCTGTCAATGGGAAGCATGTTCCCAAATTCAGGACAGCATCTCTTTTAGTTTTAACTCTGTCCATAACTGTGCTATCAACTTCAGATGAGGCAATTCAAGTTACAGCTCTTCTAGTCATGCAGGAATATGAACTTCCAAATTACAACCTTCCTATCAAGAACAAATCCTCCCTCACTAGAGGTAAAATATTTCATTGGGAATGACAGAAAACATCTAATTCCACTGCCCTTGTTGATAAACCATTTTAAGGTACAAACAATGTCGAGGAAACAGAAGAGCATTCCAGAAATCTGTCTTTTACAAATGGCTCCAGTGATTGCTATTGTCCCAGTGTATTATGATTTATTGTTTAATCATTTATCACTGGCAGAATCTGGAAGATAATAAGATTAAAGGGCACAGGTTAACATGTACACTGTTGCCAAACACTTTTTACACTGCTAAAACTTTTGTTAAATGTGTAAATCCTTTAGAGCTTGTAAATGTCAAGACTTTAGCACTCCTATACTATAACCTGAACAGCAGCTGGTAAAAGTATCAGCTGCACCCATGAGGGGCAAAATTAACATCTTGTAATTCACTAGGTTATAGAGAAAATATATCAAATATGAAATTTGTGATATGCAGCAGCTCAAACTGATGTTATATTTCTCTTAAAATCTGAATATGGGCAATTTTGAGACGAGAAAGTTTCTCTGTACTGCAGAGTTTTCAACAATCAGTCTGGAACTTGTCTGGAGTTTATTGGTGCTTCATTGGGCTGGATGCAGTGAGAAACACATAAGTGACCTTGAAAATTGTGAATCTCCTCATGGAGATTAAGGTCACACATAGAATTTAAGGAGAACTGCATTAGTGAGCAAATAACAGGACAGAACAAATTTAAAAAGCTTTTCATTATGATCATACAGACACATCAATCTCTAAACCACAATGAGAAATTAGCATGGGAAATAAGTTCAGTTAAAAGCAGTAACTTCTCAAATCAGTAGAGGAAGGTGGAAGAAATGCCTTGCTACTGCCTGGGCCCTCACAGGGAGAAGTATGTTAAACCTATGTTTATCAAAAGATGGGTGGATGACACAGAGTTCTGTGCTTTTTTTGATTTGTAAACAAGCTAGTTGACACTCCATGGTCACCTCCAAACTTTAAAATATCCTTCTGCTTCACAGTTTAAATACAGCTTCTCAACTCTTCCTATGACATAACACTTACACTTGATCATCTTGTGTTTCTCTTGATCTAGTTTTGATCTCACAGAAACGCTGTGACTCATGAGGAAACCAGGCCATAGCTTTCAGTATGGACTCTCTCAGAAAAGCCCAGACATAGAGCTCCAGCCATAGCACAAAGCCTAGGAAAGGGATGGGCAATCAGCACGTGTTCAGAGGCACTAACCACACAACCAGCTCTAGCAAAGGTATTTACATATCTTAACTTTCTGGAGAAAAACGGTGGTATGACAACCTCTGGCAATCACAAACCCACGACCTCAATGAATTTAATATGGACAAGTTTTGCTAGTGAGTTCCACACTACCTCCCTTCTGTTAACCACAAGGAATATGTTTTCAGAAAAGAAATCTAGATACTTTTCCGATTACATAAGAAAAACTGTTACCAAGTTTAAATATCATTACCCAAAATAAACAAGAACCCATAATCAAGTCTTTACTTAGCTAATGAAGGCTCTGTGAATACTGATTTCATGCACTGATGAAGTTTTGTAACTGTAGCAGCCTTATAACTGCTCTAATGACTCCAGTCTTACAGGAAGATAACTCTACCTTACTGGCTGTTTCACAACACATATGACAGATTATTCTGTCAGTGACATGTGACAGTGTTATGGGGTAGAATAGATTTCTGTTTCTTTAAAACATTTCCCTTTTCCTCTTCTGGGGAGGGGTTGGGGAGGGGGTGTTTGGTTATTTGAGGGGTTTTAGGGGAGGGGGGAGGGGTGTTTCAAACCTCTGTTTTATGTTTTATAAGAAGGGACAGACAGTTCTGAGCGCTGTGCAGGCACGGAGTCAGCTCGGGGGAAGATGTGGTGCTGGTCCCCTGCAGTTTCCCCGCAGCTCCATGGACACATGGAGCAGCTGTGGGGCTGTTCCACGCAGTCCCGACTCCAGGATGTGTGGGGCAACCGCAGCTCCACGTGGATGCGGCTTGGGAAGCGCCCCATTCTGTCCCACAGAGTGCTGTGGGTGGCAGGCACAGCTCCGTGGCTGCGGCACCAAGCTGGAGATGCTGCTGCCAGTGTGTGAGGGGCAGCCACGGCTTCCACGGTCCCGCTGGCTCGCCCTGCCAGTGTAGGTGCGGCGCGGGCACGGTGCACGCCCTGTCCCAGCCACACAGCAGTGGGGCCTACAGCCAAGCCCCTGTGGAGTGGCAGCACTGGCCCTGAAGCAGTGGGCGGCAGTTGCCCACTGCTGCTGGTGCCAGGCTGGGCGTTGGCTTCTGCCAGGTTCCCCCTGCACATGCCAAACGCTGCGCCAGGCGAAGAATGCTGGCAGCCCTGATGGCAGATGAGGCCATCCCATGAGTGGCTGCCGCTGGCACGCGGGGCAAGGGCAGCCCGGTGCCGGTACCAGAGGTGGCCCCGGGACCCCTAGGGGTGCCCTGTGGCACTCACAGGCGGCCCCTCCTCCCACAGTAGGCTCCAACCATGAGGCATTTTGGCAGGAAACGCCGCCATGTTGCCTCGTGGGGAAGTCTCATGGAGGGGAGGTGCCCAAGTGCCGTGTGCCAATCTGGAGACAACTTGCGCCGGGAGGGACTCTGAGATCACCCTATAAAACCTGCAAGCCCAGAAGGCCTCCCTCTCTTTGGGGCTCGGCTTTCGTTGGAGCTGCACCTCAGCATCTCCTCTACCCTCTCGGCCTTCTTCCTGCAGCTCGGGCAGCAGCGCAGCTGAACCAACAGCAGAGGCAACACAGGGCTGAGTACCATGCGGTTCACCAGCTGTGGTATTTTCTCTTCCCTGGGGCCCCCAGGGTTTCTTTACATTTTCCTGTTTTCCAGGAACCTCGACGAGGACCTGGTGCCATTTCACCTTCCTCCCTTACTCCATCAGCCCAGCAGCCAGTCCAGAGGAGCACAGTCTGTCCCGCCTCGTGTCGTTGTTGTCAGGGTTTTGTTTTGTAAAGTAAGTTCTGTTTTTTGTTGAAACCATTGCATTCTCCACCCAAACCAGGACAGACAGAAAGACCAGTTCATCAACAGACAGTGGCCAAAAATTACAATGATGTAGAAATACATCTGTATAAATCCTGCTGTACAAACTATGTTGCATGAGCAAATCCATAGTGTAAGTGAAATCAAATTCATTCTGCTTAATTCTAAAATGGGAATGTATTGGAGTCATTTGGGCTTGAGGAAGGTGTGAAGCCATAGGGACTCATGGAGCTGAATAGCTACTGCTGTCCTGTCTTCTGCAGGGCTGACAGTCTTGAAGCAGTGTGTTAGGAGGGAGTCCAGGAAACCCTTTCTTGATCTTGCTTCTCATCTTGTTACTTCATCGAGGTAGAATTAACCAGGCACTTTTCTTCCTCCAAGGTCTGAGTAGTTTCATGCAGTTTGGGCAATAGAAGTGCTTTCCCTTCTGAAACTAACCTAGTTGGAGACTCTGAATATAGTAAGAGACCCTAGGATTTGATGTGCTCTAGTATGAAACATCCTTTTTTCATATCAGCATCCTCCATAACGTCCCATTTCGTGCCACACCATTATATTTTTCATCTCTATTGATTTCCTGTGTGTTCCTTTATTTCCCATTCCATCAGTGACCTGTGTAAATGTTAATTGTTTTTTAACTATTTAAGCAGTATAAAGGAAATGTGTTCAAGTAATGGAAACTCTTGTTTTGTTCTCCAGGAGTAAAATTGAAATTTTAGAACTTGAGGTCATACTAGAATAACCAAAAAGATCATATATCTACATACTTGTCTGCATTTGCAAGTACACATTCTGTGTTTAAAGGTATTTTTAGAAGATGTAAAAAAAATGATACTTCTAATTTTTTTTTTTTTTTTGCTTTTTCCACAGTGCAGTGTATGCCTACATGAGTGTTACAAATAGCACACTTAACTTATAGGAGGAGTTGAGAATTTTGATGGTACATGCAACAAATTAGTGTTTGAGAATATGAGAGGTAGTGATTAAATGCCAGAGAAGTGAACTTCTTGAATGCAAAATGGGACATCTGTTCCTTTGCTTTCCAGTCTGTCTGGGGATTTTTTTCTGTCAATTTGTAGCATTTTCTCTATTCCATCTACAGCATCCTAGTTTTTTTCCTTTCATTGTAACAGTTTCCGCTTGGCAACCTCCTGCCTTCCTGTCCCAGACCATATTTTCATGTTGCTTCCCTAACAAATGACAGTGTGACGCTGTTTTTTCTTGTTCCAAAATATCATGTTGCTTTTCTTTTTTAATAGGCATTCTACACGTACCCAGAAACCACTGTGAGTTCCTTAAATTTACTCAGCAAGATCAGTATTAATACATCAACCTGTGTGATATATGAAAGATGTGGTGGAGCAGAGACAGGCAGAGATCTGGTTGTCTACTTCGTCAGCTTGATCCAGGGAGCACCTCACATTTCTGACACCCAGCTTTTGGTTTAGTATCACAATGATCACTTGTGTTGCTGCTTGAGGCTACAACAAACGAGGGCACCAAGCTGGCAGATGTAAGGGTGACTGACCCTTGAATAACATGAAATCACAGAATCATACAGACACACAGACTTGTTTGGGCTGGAAAAGACCTCCAAAGATCATCAAGCCCCTCAAGGTCTCCCAGAACTGGACATGGTCCTGGAGGGTCCCCAGCAGTGCCAGCCCAGGGGACGGACCCTGCCCTGGGCCTGTGACACACCAGGGCTGGGACAAACCAGGTGCCCTTGGCCTTCTTGCCCACCTGGGCTCATGTCCAGCCTCTGTCAGCAGCACACCCAGGGCTTTTCCTGCCAGGCACTTCCCAGCCCCTCTGCCCCAGCTTGGAGCTGCAGGGCATTGGTGTGACCCTAAGGTCATTGTTGAACCTCATACAATTGTCCTCAGCTCAAATCCCTCTGCAGAACCTTCCTGCCCTCCAGCAGATCCACACTCCCACCCAGCTTGGGGTTCTTTGTGAATTCACTAAGGGTACATTTAATCCCTTCGTTCAGATCATCCAGATCTTCAATGGAGCTATTAAATAATAATAAAATTATATAGTTCCTCAAGCATCCTGGCAAGGGCTAGTTGGATGGAGGGAAAATTCAATTCCACAGCATGTCTGAGGCACATAAAAGCCCCAGAACCTTCCTTTTCCTTACATGCCCTTCCTCCCAGTAGAAGTTTACCTACCTGGTTTACAATTCAAGAATCAGCATCCCAACAGTTATAAAGTATGACTCAGGTTCCCATTGATAGCCACAGAAAAATGCAACAGAAGGTTCTGTAAAAACAAATAAAAAGAAACAGACTGGGGGCTTTTGAAATCAAAACCCATAGTTATGACAAGTCTATAAACAAATTAGAGGAGGAGAGAGAGGTATATAGTAAAGAGGCAGTAAGTTTAAATATTTTTAGTGCTCACCATGCTCAAACTGGCCCCAGCTTGCTACCAGTGTCAAGGTTGGAGATCAATAAATTGCAGACATAAGAGACAGGTTTTAAAGGGGGACTGTGAAACAGAGAAGGAGTGACATGGAAAAAGGATGGTGAGGGATAGAAATTCACACTCCCAAAGCAGCTACTTATAAAAAAAAACCAGAAGTGTTTGTCTGAAAGTGTGGGGCGGGATCAGATGATTAAGAGAAACAGAATGGGCACAGCAAAACTTGAGGGAGTTATCTCAGGATGGGACATTACAGAATTCCTCATCCACGCCAATGGCTTGGAAAGATGAAAGTAAAAAAATCCCTGTATTATTACATGGGAGTGGAGTCAGAGGAGAGATTTAAACCAGGTGACACTGTGAAGCCAATGACAGGCGGTGCTGGTAAGTCTTATTGGAATACAACTGATGATCTGGTATCTGCAATTTACATTTTGAGGCAATTTCCTTCTAAGAGAACAAAATGTTCCAGAAGAAGAATAAATATAGTGTGCCATTCATTAATGACACAAACGCAAACAGATGTCTTTATTTCTAATTAACACATATCCTCTAAAATTATTCTCATTTACTCCTTCCTGGGATTGTTTTCAAAGAAGAACAGGTGAATGATGTCTCAGATTAAACAATTTCACATAACATCCTCTTAGTTTCTGTACTCTTAGGCACGCTTACCAGCTCCTCTTAGTTATGCTCCTCTTTATACTGGCAAATCAATCAAAATCAATTAAGTGCTTGTAAAATCTTAACCTTGACACAAAAATATTGAAGGATCTTCACTAAAAAGACAATTTGCATAATTTTCATAATAGAAATAAGTTAATAATATCAGAGAACAGAAACTTTCCGATACAAAAAGAAAAAAAATGCAATTGCAGCTACTTAAGAATTTTCACTATTACAGTATTTAAATCAATGTCATGCTTTGTTATAAAGGTAATATCCAATTTGGATGAGTTTCAGTAAGTATCTAGAAGGTAATTTAATGGTAGTATTTTAGGACAGGTCTCATTATTATACTATGAAATGGAACTTAGGGTTCTCTACCTAGATCATAGATCAAGACAGCTGAATAAAAGATGCATACTGAATGTCTGATGTAATTTAAACTGTGGTGATCTTAAAACACTAAACACTCTGTTAACTGAAAAGATGTTGCCTGGATAAGAGGCTTTGTTATGAGCCTTAGATCAATACTTTTCTTTTAGCTATCTTTGCAGGCATTCCTAATGCTGCTATTCCTGTGAGCCATGCCAGTAAGGATTTTGTTATGCAGGCAGAAACAAAAAGCCATTTAAATTGTCCACTTTCCCAATTAAAGTTATTTCTCTTTTGCTGACTGACTGGCTGTGTGAACTGTCTCTACTTACATTTACCCAAGGTAAAAGTCAGCCTTCTCCCCCACCAGCTGGGATTTTCCAAGAAGCTGGAAAAGGACAACATTGTACCCATCTTTAAAAAAGGTAGAAAGGAGGACCCTGGAAACTACCACCCTGTCAGCCTCACCTCTGTGTCTGGGAAGATCATGGAACAGACCCTCCTAGAAGCTCTGCTGAGGCACATGGAGGACAGAGAGATGACTCAGGACAGCCAGCATGGCTTCACCGAGGGCATGTCCTGCCTGACCAGTCCAGCAGCCTTCTGTGATGGAGTGACTCCATCAGTGGGCAAGGGAAGGGCTGCAGGTGTCATTTATCTGGACTTCTGTAAAGCCTGCAAAGATGGGCCCCCACAACATCCTTCTCTCTAAATTGGAAAGGAATGGATTTGATGAGTGGACTGTTAGGTGGATAAGGAAGTGGCTGAATGGTCACATAATTTTTTAATAATAATAATAGTAAGTAATATAATGATAATAAAAATGAAAAAAACCCACAAGTGATGCACAACACAATCACTCACAACCCACTGACCAATGTCAGAACCAAGCTGTGAACCTGGGCCCTCCTTCCCGATAACTCCCCAGTTTATGTGCTGTGCATGATGTTCTGTGGTGTGGAATATCCTGTTAACCCATCTGGCTATGATCCAGCTGATTCAGCTATGCCCCCTCCCAGATTTTTTTTTGTGTACCTCCTCACTGACAGAGCATGAGACACAAAAAAGTTCTTGACTTAGGATAAACATGACTTAGGAAAGACCAAAACATCAGTGTGTTAGCAACATTACTCTAGTGCTGAATCCAAAACACTGCACTGTACCAGCTACTGAGAAGAAATTAACTCTATCCCAGCAAAACCCAGGACAATATCCATCACTTATTCCACACAATTTATAACATGCCAAGCCTCACACTTCCCAATACATCATCACCTTCCCTGTTTACTTACTTTGCTAGATATACATACAAGATATCATTCCCCTAATCTGTGGAACATCTCTGTCAAATGTCCATAAAATGTCCACAAAAGTGTCAGTTTAATTCATTCAGTCCATGACCTTGACCTGTGTGCTTGTGTGTCTTTCAAGGAGGACAGATGGTGTGAGGTGTTGGATTGCTGCATTTTACACACTGATTCCAGTACAGCTGCACTTGTTCAGGTTTATTAAAGCTCATTCTTTATTGGTGAGATGATCAGAGGAAAGTCAGGCTGAGATCCATAGAATGCCTGTGGCTGAGATTGATGTCACAAGGCACTCAGTGAGGATCTGCACACAGAGCTACCATAGAAGTGTTATATAGTTATTAACCTCATACAGCCTAATTCATTGGCTATTCTCATTCAAAATCAGATCCCCTTGAGGCACACACTGGACTGGACTTCCATGGTCCTTTACAACCCACCATGGTGCTGGACACGACCCAACCCAGAAACCCCCCATGCCCCCCATGCCCCCTCCCCCCATTCCCACCGGAGGATCCCCCAGCGTGGGCAGCAGGGGAGGGAGGGATTCTGCCGCTCTGCCTCCTCAGGTCAGACCCCACCTGCAGAGCTGCTCCAGCCATGGGGAACAGCACAGGAAGGTCATGGAGCTGCTGGAGAGGCACCGAGGTGATCAGAGGGATGGAGCAGCTCTGCTGTGAGGAAAGGCTGGAGAATTGGGATTGTTCAGCCTGGAGAAGGAGAACTTTGGGGTGACCTAATTGTGGCCTTCCAGTGCCTGAAGGGAGCTGACAAGAAAAATGAAGAGAGACAATTTGCAAGGGCCTGGAGGGACAGAACAAGGGGAAAGGCTTTGCAGTGACAGAGAGTAGGTTTACACTAGATATTGGGAAGAAATTGTTTCCTCTGAGGGTGGTGAGGCCCTGGTACAGGTTGCCCAGAGGAGCTTTGGCTGCTCCATCTCTGAAAGTGTCCAGGGCCAGGTTGGACGGGGCTTGGAGCAACCTGGGATAGTGGAAGCTGTCCCTGCCCATGGCAGGGGCTGGAAATGGGTAATCTTTAAGGTTCCTTCCAACCCAAACCAGTCCAGGATTCTATGAATCTCAAGGCATGAGCTTCTTGATCCAAAAAATAGTTTCAATCAGAAATTTTTGAAGGGTAAAACATCATGACATAACATCAAAACAGTTCTTCAAGACTTTTTTTTTAGGTGAAGAGGAAGAGAAGAACAACAATGGCTGGGTAATGGTTAGGAATGTAATTTTCTTGGTTAATTTTTCTGGTTCAGTCAGCATTTTGAATAAAAATGACCCACAAAAGCCAACTCAATTTGCATAATTTACAGTTTGATATGTGATCGCAGTCTCTGAAAGTAAAATTCAGATATTAAGTCACAAAATAAAAGTAACTAACAGTAAATGAGACTTTATTTTCTAAGACAAGTACAAAATTACTGAAATGTGAAAGCAGTTACAGGAGCAGGCCAAGTGTTAATTTCCCTTCTCCTTCCCAGTTGCAATACTTGTCATGAGAAGACATTGTTTTCATCCCTTGCTTCAATTTTTGCTGTAGTGGAAGGCATCTGAATGTTAATCTTCACAGTGTGCCTGTACCACAGGGCTGTAGAGGGTTGTTTTGACCTTTTCAATATTCTACATTTGAAGGACTCACCGTTTCAGTTTCTCCATTAAACCTCACCAGCCATAGGGGAAACAAGGGAATGGATAGTGAGAAATGAAAATACACTCCAAGAAGATCTACTGAAGAAGGAATATCCAATCCGTTCCTGTGACAAAGATGAAAGAACAATGGAAAATGTCACTAAACAAATTCATTCTCCTGCGAATACCAGTAAGGAAAAAAGTGTGCCTTGTTAGACTCCTCTGCTTGTAACTCCCCTAGACCTGGCTTGGATGTTTCAATAAAACCACCAGAATTTACAGCCTTCTGGAAAATCTACTTGTAAATCAGCCAGGCTTAGGATGACTTTCAAGGGTTTTAAGTTACTGCTCAAGAAAAACAAAGAATGACAAAGAACCCTCAAAAACCACACTTTCCTCTGCACCATCTCCCCATTCTCACAGACATAGAACAAAATATCCCTTAGAACAAAGAATTTGGGGGATAGTGACCTATTCAATGTTTATTTATGCTACTTTCTCTGTTTCCTGGGATTTGACAGGGATGGTGCTTCAAGGGTGATCAATTCTTGTAAGGATGCAATATGGACTCCTGACTTGAGATCTCATTTTGTTTTAAAAAATTAGCAAAATCCCCCTTAAAATCATGATGGAAATATTTTTAATGAATGAAAGAGAGCCCAAGCAGTAACATGCCAATTAAGTACAGATTTTATGAGTGCAGTTCACAAATTAATGAAGAAAATACTAATTTTCACTCATCTAAACATTACAAGTTTTCATTTGCTGTACCTATTAGAAATACTCACAGTTAAGAGGTCATGGAATCTCGGTACCATTAAGTTTATTAAGTCTTAGCCTTAAAACAAGGAGAGTTATGTTTCTTTCATTCTTTTTGCATGCTGTTCAGAGCTTGATAAATTAGTATTTTACTTCCAAGTGGTAATTTCTATGCAAATACAAAGCAGCCAAATCCCAGGCTGAGACTCTTTCAAAGCTGCACAAGCTGAAGTTACGTGGTTATTACTGCATTAGAGAGACATGAGTAAGAGCTGTCACTGACTGAAGATGTTTCTCTCAAAGGTGACACAGCCTGTCTCTCCAGAGCAGAGCTTTGGACCAGCATATGACAGCACTCAGGGAAGCAAAAAATCCTGCCCAAGTGTGTGGGAGGACAGGTAAGGTCTGTATTAGTGGGGCTGAACATGTCAGCTAAATATGCTCCAAAATCAGGCAGACAGCTAATGAATCGTTATGCTTTGTATCTTGCTGAAGCCAAAGATTTTTAATGACTCACCAGTTACTACCTGTGACAACCCCTATGTGAGAACTCACAGCTACCTCACAACCATTTAGCAACAGGCAGTGATTATCTGCTCGTTCAGCCCGTGCCCACAAAACACATCCCCGCTCACTGCCCACACTCCTGCTCTCCCCACCCACTCGGTGCTCCAGAGTTAAGAAAGTGAGATACCTTAAGGACCTGGGGGGAGTATTGTCCACTCTATCAATTGAGGGTGCCCTCCATCCTTTTCCCCACTCTGGGACATGTGAAGAATCTGACACTCAGAGATATTCCTGCTTGGCTCCCTCCTCTCAATCCTGCTTGTCTATTCAAAAATAAGCTGACCCCTCACTAACACCTTTAGAACATGCTCACTCTGTTCTTTGCTTACATATTCAGACCTGACACAGGGAAAGTTAGTGATTCAGATCATTATTCCTGCACCTTCTGAAATCCTGTCGTTGCTGCACCTCAGACTACTCAAACTTCGCATAAGGGCCAAACTATTCAGCTCATCCCAATGAATCCCACCCACAACATGCTTTTAACATTGCTCTGAAAGGAGTTGCATTTTGTTATACAGCTTCATGGCCATTTTTAATATTTTTAATATATTCTTAATAGTTTAATATTTAAATAATTTGATTATATAATTATTTATTTTTAATATATTGTTATATTTAAATCCTAGGCTTTGGTGTATACCTAGGTACCATATCCATCTAGAGCATTTCCATCCTAATCTAACAAACTGTCCCAAAATTTCACCCGCTTCTACTTGAGAACTGTTCTCAGCACTTAATTTACACATCTCTAGAGAATTTTACAAAATAGTGCCATTCTCATCTTCCTCTTCAAAACCTCATCCACAGACATTTACCCTTTTTATTAACAATGATCATGCCTATTTACACCTTGTCTGCAGCCAGTTTTCTGTTACAGAAGGTTTGAAACACATCCACTGTAGTTCTTACTGTTTTTCCAAGCTTCCTGCTCTTTAGTGCACTGTCTTGCTTTTGTTCTCAGCTCGACAAACAAGACTTTCAGTTTCAAAAACCCCAGGTACTTCAGCTTTTTTTACCCAGTCATTTGCAATGGCAAGAGCTGGATGTCCCTAACTGAACTGAACTGAACTGAAGCTGAAAAGCCCCAACTACAGCAAGTCAGAATGAAAAGTGGGGGAAAAAGCACAGAACCATCACCCCAGGATCCTCATCCCTCTTCTTACTTTCTGGGACTTCCAGTAGCTTTCCTCTCCCGCCTTGTTCTATTGCAAGCTTCTTCCAGCCTTTCCACTTCAAAATACCCAGCTGAGCCCCTGTTTATAGATTAAGCTCTTTTCAGTTGGGCCTGTGGCTTTTCCCTGCAGAAGCAGTAATTTTAAGTATCTGTTTTTCCTCACTGATTTGCACAGTCTGTCACCATCACCAGGTTGTTCATGTGTATATGCACAAGTAAGTGGCCAAAAACCCACTCTATTTCAAAGCATACATTTTCCCTGTGAATATTTTTGTTCTTAAAGAATATGTCACTCTATTATCAATCATCACATTGCCTACACAAGGATGAGGCAACTCAGATTGTCCTGGTTTTCAGCCAGTCGATACTGAAATCAATATAAATGTGACACTATGGCAGAAAGAGCCAAATAGCACATGGAAATGGAGTGAATATCAGATTTATCTCATTACTGAACTCAGTGGTTTATGTAACAAATATAACATCACAGACTTACAAAGAGCAAAGTGCTCTGCTACCTCCTTACATTTCCTGTCAGTTCACATAAACTTTGTGGGCTCAGCCCACTAAATACAAGAAATGCAATTTAGAAACTGTTAATATAGAACCATTTTGATTAGCAACACCATCCTGCTGAAAGAAAAATACTTCCCATATATCTCTGCAACAATACCAAAGCCCCTGCCAACCTCAGGTAAGGGAAGAGTAGCAAGACATAAGACCTGCCTTCAGAGGTGTAATTCCATCTTTTCTTTATCATTCCCATAATTTGAAACCAAAAATTCAAGTATTACTGACTACATTTTTTCTACATTGCCTGTTTTTTTTCTTTTGCGTCATGCTTGGAAAGGAAATCCCATGGCAGACAGAGTGATCCTGTCTGAAGAAGAGCTCAGGTTAGTGTGAGCTTCAAAGAAGATTGATTTTAAAAGATGAAAACCAGACAGTCTAAATAATAATAAATAAATAAATAAATAATGCAATCTTAAGGTGCATTTAATCATCTGAGCATTTGTCTTTTTTTTTTTTTGTTGGACAAAAAAATTCTAATTCCAGAAATGAGCAAAAAAACAAGGCCATTGCAGACTCCTGCAGTTCATTGCTGTATGCAGATGAAAACAACCAAAACCTTCCTGCTTTCTTGGTTAATGTTCCTCACAATTATCCTTTGTCCCACTGGAGTAGCAGCAGAAAATACTAATGAAGAACTTTTCCAAAAGTCAGCTTCAGAAAGCACTTTTTACCCTGAAACATGCAATTTTCATCATACTATAGAAACATAATGGTCAAGGCATAAAGATCAACAAAAAGATCCTCTAAAAATACTTTTCTTTTTTTTCAGTAGGTGTCATTTTCACTACTTCAAGAAGCGTAATTGACTTTTCCAGACTAGTTTATTCTTTGTTATCAATTTTATACCATACCAGGTATGACAGTTTGTTCAAAAAGATAAATTGAGATGTCAGCGTATTTTACAGTTTTGAGAGTATAAATTGTAAATATTTAATAAGCATATTTAGAAACTCCTACATCTGTGTTTGATTTATTTGTTAATGTTGTCAGTACATTTTCCTTATACTTTATATTCATGCACTGAGCATCCTCCCCCACTCTTTTCTTTCTAAATTTCTTTAACCTGCCAGTGCCAGGACTAAGACATCTCGACTGTAAAGTCTCAGGCAATGGCCAAGACTTCATTTTTGTCTTCCCAGACTAAAATATGACTGAGGATGTCTTGGAGTACCAGAACTGTGATGTGCACAGATGCAATAATACAGAAACTACCAAATGTAACAAGGGAAAAAGAGAAGGGAATATTCTAATTTTTTTTTAAACATTACCACAAAAAAAGGGACAACTTTTTCATGGTCAGATAACCAGCTCAGCACCAAATCTTCCAGGTTTACCATAATTAAAGAAAAGAAAATAAAACAAAATTCACGTAACCTAAAATTTAGGTTATGTATAATTTTGGAACTCCTGGAAACAGGATTGATGTTTGATATTCTAATCAGTTTGTTAATAGAAGCTATCTGTTCAAAATTTATTTGCTTAACTGCACAAAATATTTAAACAATGTATTTAGTTGCTTGCAACACCTGTTAAAGAAATGACACAATCTCCTTTTGAACTCCAAATCACAAAAAGAGAGCTATTGAAGCAAGCTCTCCATCAATTACTGGCTCAAAATTACTTCAGAAAGAATGTCTCCAGTGGTATCTCTTATATAATTTTCTTTGTACCAGTTTAAATATAACACCAGCAACTCCTACTTTCAAGAACTCATCTCACCAGACAAACAAGTACCTTTGGTGGCAAACTGAGAGCTGAAAAACTTCAGCATTTGCTAGCTTATAGACATGCATACATGTGAAGCACTCTTCTATGCAATGTACTTATATAGATATAGTTTTTTAAGAAATGAGAGGACACAACAACACAGATCTTACAACACAAAGCACTGAAAAACTAGAAACAATGCACTGGAAAACACTGCAGGCACCAAGCATGTAATTTTTCTTTGCTATTAGCACTAAGCAGAGATTCTAGGCACATGGGATTTCGATAGAAGTAAACCTAAAAGCCATTTCCCAAGTCTCTACACCCATATTCAGTTTCAATTTAATTCTTAGAGTGAAATCCTGGTACTGAAGGGCCAATGGAACAACTTCCCTTGGCTTCAGCAGTAACAAAGCTTCCTCCTGCATCATTACTCTAGAGTATCATTCATTATCATTCTAATTCAGAACAACCTGTCAGGGAATGGCAACAAAGCCTGTAAGCAGTTCTCATATTACGTCCATGATCTTCATTGCAACAAATTAATGATCCACACAGTGTGTACAAAGTGGGGGAGAAAAAAAGAGAAAAGGGGAGAAGAGGCTTCACATTTGATACTTTTCACTATTATGCAAGTGCTGAGAAAAGAAATGGTTAGGAGTATTCAGCAAGCACTTATTTGGGAAGTTTATGGATTTGCATGGAAACAAGAAACAAAAAAGAAGGCTCCCTCCAGTCTTTAGACATACACAGCTTATTTATCTTCTGAAATGAGCAATGAAGAATGTAGATAAAGAATGTTCATGCAGCATTTTAAAGATCTCTAGTGCAACACAATACACAATTCCAGCCCAAACGGACAATGACACACAGGCAACTTCCTTCAGAGTGAGTGACTGGGGCTGATTAGAAAATAAATTATCATCACCCACATCAAAGAGATGGTTTTGATGACCATCGGGCCACTATCATCAAGAGGAATCACCCTGAGACTTCACATGGCTTGGATGTTGTCTCTGTATTCTCATCAGTGACTTGATGGGTGAAAAGCAAAATGAACAGACAAGGTCTGAGGTCGACGCACATACTAAGGGAACAGCAGGGACCAGTGGATAGGAGACAGTGGCCTGGATGGCCTGATAAGCTGAGGACAAGGAAACAGCTTTCTTTATAATACAGGCAAATATTGAGCCAAACAAAGATAAAAAAAAGGATTCCTGACATCCAAAATGAAGGAGTCTATCTGGAGAAGCTTTGAGAGCAGCCTAGGAAGAATACTGCGAGAACACAGGATTTGTGTATTTATTTTTAGATAGCTAGTCCTAAAAAGAAAAGAAATTTTGCTCAGCTGGACTCATCATATTAAATTAAACACAAATACTTTACCTTTAGAATCTTCAGTTTTTTGTGTTCATTTTATCTCTTTTGTAATGTTAAGTCAGTCTCAAAATGCAAATGACATTTTAAAAAAAGTCCCCAGCCTTAAGTCTCATCCTGTCACTCGTTTTTCATCCAAGCTATTCACTAAATTTATCCTGGATTCGCAGAGTTTTAGTGCCCTAAACATTCTCCATTCAATTAATAGCGTCTTCAGATAGAAAATATTGCTGTCTGCTATTTGTTCACTTAGTTTATCTATAAGAAGATGAGCATATGGGAACCAAAATATGGGCTTGAGATACAGAAAAAAGCCTTGAGAATTGGCTCTTCAGTCTAGAAGAGCAGCTGATGCACCCTCATAAAAGTGTCAGTGAAGAGCAGACAACAACATTAATGTAACAGAATTGCTGAGAATGGCTTTCCTCCCTCCACAGCACACATCTGTTTAAGAACACACAGCAATCACTCCACTTGTACTTGAATTCAACAACACAAAAGCTGCGGGTGACTTGAGATGTCCCTCCGCTTGTTCCTTTGTTTTGGTCTTTGCTGTGCTCTTCTATTTCTCTATGTCCCGTTTCCTAAATGAACAGAGCGTTCTTTTCTCCTCATTCCCTATTGCTTTCATACACTACCAAGTCTGTTACTGGGTTATTATACTTTCTGCTCCCCACACAACAGTTTCATGTACTCCCAGTATGCAGTTTTCTCCCTAGGATGCTCCATACTGCTCATCCTTTCTTGCAAAGTGTATTTCCTCCTCTCTTCTCTCCTGAAACCTCTTTATTCAACTTTTATTCCTCTTCCCTCCTCATAGTCCCTTTCTTTCTGAGAACTCCCGCTCTTCATAGGGAGGATCGACCCGAGTGCCTGGACTGAACTAGGATATTCCTTTTTGTCTCTTCTTCTGCCTTGCCTGCCAGACTCCATCTTCACCTGTACTGTGTGCTCCCTGGAGAGTGAAAGAGCAAAACTGACAAGGTATCCTTTGAATTCTGAATGCCTCCATAGTCGAGGGAGTGTTTTGATACACCTGAGATTTGAGTTTCAGGGTTGCTGACAGCCCTTTCATTCTCTAAGGCAACACATCATTTCTTGATCATATAAAAAAAGAAAAGAGGAAGAAAATGGTGATTTATTTTTATGACTGAAACATAATTACATAATTACATAATTACTACTGTATGGAATACAGCTGAAGAAATATGTGTTTTTTCTCACACATTTATGAACTGGCACTTGTTCATGGCAAGACAAATATATTATGCAGGCAAAAAGATGAAGCACTCAAAGCATCAGTCCCAACTTGTTACCAGGGGGTTGCCAACAAAACAAGAGCAAAGGACACACAATGTATGCGCAGACAAGGAAGGCAGTTCCTCACAGCCACTTCACCTGAGCCAGCAGACACAAGGTGTTTACAAAAGAGCCTCCTTCAGTTCCCTTCATGTCTTTCCTTGAGGGTTGTTGTCCCTGGGCTAGATGTGGCGAGGATAAAGAAAAAACAAGGTGGCATTTTGTACAGCAAAGATTCTATGGAGGACTTGCTAGAGAAGACATGAGTCAGACTGAAACAAATCTTATTTAGAAGCCAAAACAATTCTATGAAGTTACGTTCATAGAATCACAGAATGGTT
>VYZS01053528.1:43916-66397 GCA_013400695.1 Neodrepanis coruscans | reverse complement strand
CATGGCTATTTTTTTGTACTAATAAAGTAAACTGACTCACAAAAGGGTGTGGTAGCTGCACACTTATCCCACACTCTGATGTAGGCTTCCCATGAACTGGAGTCCTTTGGGAAAACTTGCAATGGCACAGGATGCCCATGGGCCACAGCTCCTTTGACCCATCCCTCTACTCTGACATGGGTCTTCCCTGGCTGCAGTGAGGGTATTAGCTCGACCATAAAGCAACTCCTCCTGCTCCCAGCCTGCTGTTCCCTCTGCTTTTTTCACTCTGTTTTTTCCCACTTTTCTGCCTTTCTGGCATATTTTGCCCTTTGTTTAACCATCTTACCCCAATGCTTCACCAGCTTGGTTGCTGGGCCCAGCAATGTTCTGTGTGCGGCAGCCCTCGCTATGCCTAAAAGGGTCTAACCCTGCTGCTAAATCCTTGCCACACATACTCAACATAGGTACACATAGGATTGATTTTTTTTTTTGAATATTGTTTTATGCAAGTTTATTTCAAAATTATATAGCTGGACAGTGTATACATCGTAAGGGACTGCTGGAAACAATTGTATTTAAATTGAGCTTTTGATACAATTGAATCTTTGATTTTTACTGCTCATTGTAATGTTCTGAGTGGGTGTGGTTTTCCGGTGTAATTAGACAGGTGTTCCTGTGAAAGTGACAGTAGAAAGTGCTTCTACGTCTGAAACGGAAGACACAGAAGATTTAGATGATGTTATCCACCATCCTGATTTAGCAAAATCATTAGATAAGATTAATGTAACAAAGTATCAACAATTAGAGGTAAGAAGCATGCTCTGTGCCTTAGTCTCTGTAAAGGAAAATTACATCAATTAAACCATATTTTATTCAGAAAACTGTATTTAAGCAAATAACCAGCCACAGATCACGATTTCAGAATAGCTCTTAATTGTCCTGAATTATGTCACACAGGGTTTAATTTCAAAAAATATATGTCAAATATGCACTGGATGTCCAATCTTTTAATGCTCTAATACATATGTGTATGCTTATCGCATACTATCAAACCAGTGCCTTAACAAGAAAGAACTTCACTTAATTCACACAAGTGCATTGTGTGTAATTTCTCTGTTCCAATCTTGAATCATAGTTCACAAATCTTTTGATCAGTGTTATTACCTGCAGTATTTTCTTCCAATACTGTCTTTATGAAAGTAATTTAATATTATATCGAAGAGCTGAAATATGGTAATGATTGTTGTGTAAAAATAATTACAAAGTAGCTGAAAGAGCGCTAGAGCTCCATTTTATAATTGAGCTTAGTAACAAACTTCTCTCATTTGCTTTTTATTATTCCCTCTATCTCTTTGACAGTTCTAAAACCTTAGCAATAGTGAAACTGACTATTTTTGCAAATGTCTTGTCTGGGAATTTTCTTATAAAAGGAAGGGGGGAAAAGGGTGTATTTCACTAGCTCAGTAATACTGCTGAGGTATCCAGTATTATTTCAAAGTTATACCCTCAGGCAGAATAACTGAGTTGTTTCTGAAGTCTTAAGATTTAAATTCTATTTGGAGAATCTGTACTACCTCCAAAAGAATATTTCTAAAATATTGACCCATACTGACCCATACTGACCCAGTCTGGTTTGGGTGGTGGGTTGTGTCAGAGCACCACACTGAGTGAAAGTACTGTTCATATGTGCAAGTAGTAAGACTGTATAGCTCTCCTCCTTGTATCCTCTTTGTGTAAGAGGAGTGAAATTAAAACTTAACTTGTTGCAGGTCTGTAGATAGTGGGAGTGTTTAAGGTTGCTTAGAGCTGTAGAAAGAAAAAGAACTGCATAAATAGGTACCAGCCTTTTTTGGTTTTTTTCAATAGTCTATGTGGGATTTTTCTTTAGACCTACCCTTCTTGTCTCTAGAACTTTTGTTCAGGAAGATTTCAAGGCTTGCAAATGTTCCTGGGACTTAAAGTTATATAGTGACTTTCTGTGGGGGTGACTTCATGTTACTGTTCATGTGTAGTGTATTGACATTGTGCTGTGTGGTGGCTCCTCCACTCAACTTTTTATTGAAAGCATTGCATCTAGAATCACAGAATTCCATGTCGTGTGCAAATTACTCCAGAAACTTACATGAAGGAAGTACTGCGCTTTCAGGAAACGCTTCATGTATTTATTCTTGGTGTTTGGAGAGGGAGGAATGTTATCTTCAGGATATGCAGCGGAGTCAGACAGTGTTTTTTGCTTTGGGGAAGGATTGTCATACTGACCTATGACATCAGTGTTACCTGTAGTAATACATGTAAAGCAAGGAAGGGACAATTTGTGATAACTTTGAGCTTTCTTGGAAGTAAACCCACAAATTTTAGCAACCTAGCCCTAAACTGGTTTAAAATTTTCTGTACTTGTAGAGGTCCAGGTTTTCCTGACTTTTGAAAACTAAAATACTTTTTTATGCCGTGGTTGCATACCATATATCACTATTTAAATAGACTGCAGCTGTTTCTGTGCCTTACCCATGCTTTTTGTTACATTGACATAAAGCGGGTTTTATGTTAAGGCAGAAATGACTTACCAATTTGTCACCACTAAATTACGATGCCTATTTCCTCTCTGTCCCTTAGCGCTCTTCATTTCTTGTTTCAGTCTTTTTCTCTTTCTCTTTTTTTTCATGTATTTCTGTCATAAGACAAGTGGATTCAACTTGTTGATATGGAGAAAACTCAACTAGTTAAACAAAGAGAAGTGCAAAATGCTGCACCAGGGGAAAAACAACCTCAAGCATCAATATCTGCTCCGAGCAGACCATTTGGGAAGTGCTGTAGAAAAGGCCCTGGGAGTCCTGGTGGGCAGTAAGTTGAATGTGAGCCAGCAGTGTACCCTTGCAGCAAAGAAGGTGAATAGCATCCTGGACTCCATTAGGAGGAATGTTACCTGTAGTCTGAGAGTGGCGGTCCTTCCTATGTGCTGGTGAGGCCACACCTGGAATACCATATCCAACTCTGGGCTCCCCAGTACAAGAGAGATGTGGGCAGACTGGAGAGAATCCAACAAAGAGCGTTAAGGANCAACAAAGAGTGTTAAGGATGGTTAAAGGACTAGAGTACCTCTCTTTGAGAACAAGCTGAGAGAGCTGGGACTGTTTAGTCTAGAGGAAAGAAGGCTTGGGGGGGATAAATACCCAAAGGGAAGGTACAAATAGAATGGAGACTACCTCTTTCCTCCGATGCCCAGTGACAGGAAGAGACTTGGTGGGCTGAAGCTGAAACACAGGATGTTTGTTCTGAATGTCAGGAAACACTTTTTCATGTGAGGATGACTGAGTACTGGCACAGGGTGCCCAGAGCAGTTATAGCATCTGCCTCCTTAAGAGATACTAAAAAATACCTAGACGTGGTCCTGGGCAGCTTGTTGTAGGTGGCCCTGCTTAAGCAGAGGGTTGTACCAGACAACCTCCAGGGATCCCTTCCAACCTCAACCAGTCTGTGATATTTTTCTAGGATTGTGTTCAGCTATCTTAGTAACTCAGATTGGTTTATGTGTTTGGGGGTCTTCCAGTACTGGAATATTATAAGTGGCAGAAATCTGTGGCTGACAAGATGAGAGAGGAAGTGGAGGACCCTTTTTATTTGCATTAAATTGCCTTAGGTACTATCATTAAACATCTCTTAATGCACAGCAGCGGCAGCTTGAGGGGGAAGCTATCTTGAGCAACTGATCTAACTGAAAAGTAATGCAGTGTATTTGCTGGTAGTGGGCCTTTCCGTAAAGTGGGACTATCAGCTGTACTAGGACAGTGATGGGAATGCAGAGAGGGAATAAACAGTATGAGATGGGAACTCCTTGAACAGCTGCTTTGCCAAAAAAGCTCTCCAAACATATTTTGATGTGACTAAGTGTATTGGGTCTGTCTGAGATGGAGTTGATTTTCCTGTAGCAGCCCTCACAGTGCTGTGGTTGGCATTGGTAGCTAGAACGGTGTTGATAACACACTGGTGTTTTGTCTACTGCTGAGCACAGCATCAGCAGTGTAACAATCCTTCTCCAGTTAAGGGCAAGATCTTGGGAGAGGACACAAGGGGGCCAGCTGATCCAAAGTAACCAAAGGAATATTACATACCATATGATGATCAGCTCAGATATATAAGCTAGAGGAAGGAAGGAGGGAGCATTCATTATCTACAATGGTTTCCTGCTGAGAAACCATAATGTGTACTAAAGCCCTCCTTCCCTGGAAGTGGCAGACATCACTGCTGTTGGGAAGTAGAGAATAAACGTTATTTTCCGCTTGTCTTGTGAATGCACGCTTTTGCTTTAGTAAACTGTCTTAACCCACAAGTGGTTTTCCATCTTATTTTCTCTCCCCTGTCTGGCTGGGGAGTGATAGAGTGGCTTGGTGAGCACATGGTGNACCATATGATGATCAGCTCAGATATATAAGCTAGAGGAAGGAAGGAGGGAGCATTCATTATCTACAATGGTTTCCTGCTGAGAAACCATAATGTGTACTAAAGCCCTCCTTCCCTGGAAGTGGCAGACATCACTGCTGTTGGGAAGTAGAGAATAAACGTTATTTTCCGCTTGTCTTGTGAATGCACGCTTTTGCTTTAGTAAACTGTCTTAACCCACAAGTGGTTTTCCATCTTATTTTCTCTCCCCTGTCTGGCTGGGGAGTGATAGAGTGGCTTGGTGAGCACATGGTGTCCAGCCAAGGTCAGTCCACCACGCTTAAGTGACCAGACTTTTACCTTTTTATGCAAGTCCCTGAGAACCTCTCTGAACCCTTCTGCTCAAAGAGGAGCTTTAAACCTACTTTTTAGTAAAACAATTAGCAGTGTTACTTGTTAGTTGTGTTGTTGGAGGGGGGGTGTGGAAGGAGCCTTGCCTAATGAAAGGCTTAATTTCTGCTTAAATGAAAAATAAGAACTGATAAATATTCATTCCTTCCACTAGAGGGTATCAAACATGAGAGTTGGTTCTGATGAAGAATGTAGTTGAGGTAATTTTTAAATTTTAACTAAGGATTTAAATGTTGAACTTTACCCTTACCATAGTTAAAAGGCCAACTCTTTCTACATGTTACTACTTCGTGAATTACAAAGAAGTAGAGATTGCACTGTAACTTTTTAAAAATAAGGACAACAATGTAATCCAGTAGAAAAACATGGCTAATTAGTTCATTTTGTAAAATATATTTTAAGTTTTTAAACTTCAGTGTTATACCTCTTAAGTGTTGAATAGTCATACTGCATAAAGTAATTCTGAGGGCTACACTTAAGTATTTGATTTCATCTTAAAGGCTGTCAGTGTTGTCTTTCTGAGCTATACTACTTGAAGTCTTTGTCTTCTAGCTTAGATACACACTTAACTCTGATGTATTTAAATTTTTTTCTGCAAAAAGACTAGAATATTGTGTCAACTAGTGAATTTCATAAAAGCAAATTGAAGAATAAACTGTGCATATAATTTAATGGTGACAAATATATTCACATGGGTGTCAGGCATCTTCCTTCAAATGCTGGCTTTGATACTGCTTATGAGGAGATGCAGATGCAGTGTGTGGTTTTTTTGTGTAAACCACTTATAACCATCTGGAGGTCCCAGCTGAAAGCTGGCAAATGTTGCCCTAATTTTCATGAAAGGCAAGAACGAGAACTGCAGAAACTCCAGGCCTGCCAGTTTCACTTCAGTGACTGGTAAAGTTATGGAGAAGATTATTCTGGGAAGTATTGAAAAACATCTGAAACACAAAGCAGTCCTTGGCCACAGCCAGCATGTCTTCATGTTTATCAAACCTGATTTCCTTTTATAACAAGGTAACCCACATAACTGATCAAGGAAAGCCAGTTGATGTAAGCTTTTTGGCTTTCAGTAAAGCTTTCAATACTGTCTCTCACAGGATCCTTCTGGACAAAATGTTCAGCACACAACTGGATAAACACATCATGTGGTGAGTGAGCAGCTGGCTCATGGGTCAAGCACAGAGGGTAAAAGTGAATGGGGTCACATCAGACTGGTGACCTGTCACTAGTAGGGTTCCACGGGGCTCTATTCTAGGCCCTGTGCTCTTCAACATCTTCATAAGTGACTTGCCTGCAGGACTGGAAGGGATATTAAGGAAATTTGCAGTTGATACAAAACTGGGAGGAGCTGCTGACTCCCTCAAAGACAGGGAGTCTCTGCAGAGAGACCTTGACAAATTAGAGGAGTTCGGCAATCACCAACTATATGAATTTCAACAAGGGGAAGTGCTGGATTCTGCAACTGGGATGGGGCATGAAATGCTGGAAAGCAGTGCCATAGAAAGGGACCTGGGAGCCCTGGTCGGTGGCAAGATGAATATGAGTCTGCAGTGACCTGGCACCCAGGAGGGCCAACTTTGTCCTGGAGGGCATCATCAGCCAGTAGAGGGAGGGGATTGTCCCACTCTGCTCTGCATTGGTGCAACCTCATCTTGAATATTGTGGGCAGTTTTGGGCACCACAGTTGTCCTGGTTTTGGACNCTCCTCCCAGCCAAAATGTAGGCATAGGAGAAAGAGGTTTTTTTTTTCCCTTTGTCTTCCCCTGTGGTTTTAACCCAAACCATTACAACAGTGTAAGAAAGATACTAAACTATTAGGAGGGCCATGAAGATAGTGAAGGGTCTTGGGGGGAAGTCGTATCAGGAGTGGCTGAGGTCACTTGGTCTGTTCAGCCTGGAAAAGAGGAGACTGAGGGAAGACCTCATTGCAGTTACAACTTTGTTGTGAGGGGAAGAGGAGGGGCAGACCAGATACTGATCTCTTCTCTGTGGTGACCAGTGACAACCTAAGGGAATGGCCTGAATTTCTGTTGGGAAGTTTAGGTTGGATACTAGAAAAAGGTTCTTCACCCAGAGGGTTGTTGGTTGTTGGTGCTGAACAGGCTTCCCCTGGAAGTGATCGCAGCACCTGAGTCTGCATCTGAGCCTGACGGACTTAAAGGAACATTTGGACAATATGCTCAGGCACATGGTGTGACTCTTGGGGATGGTCCTGTGCAGGCCTAAGAGTTGGACTTGATGATCCTTATAAGTCACTTCCAACTTGGCATATTCTGTGATTCTCAGATTCTGTGATCAAATTTGAGAATATCTACAGTGTGATGAGTTTAAACAAAACTACCAAACTTCCACATTTCTGTTTAAAAAATCATGATAATTTAACTGCTTTCAAAGTCGTTGCCCTTTGACATCACAAACAGGCAATTTGAAGAAAAAGGTGACTGTAAGCACCTTTAAAATCTTGGGGGTTTTTTGTTGTTGTCCACAACAAAAATACTATTAAACTAAGGTTTCTAAAGTAAAATTCCCTAGCAAAAAAACTACATTCTAGAAGCTTTAAAATACATACATGTATACATACGTGCACACACTATAAATCAAAATGTAAGCCTTCTTCAGGTCTGTGGAAGCTGTGATTAATCTTCAAAGCTAGGGTAGAGGGTTCCAAATTACATGGCCAATTGTGAATGCAGATCATGGTCACTACTTTCTGTGCTGTGCTTCTGTGTCTGTAAGAGGTTTTGTATCCTCTTGCTTCACATGTTCTAAGACTCATTGCAGTAATACTGTCATAATTGTGGACAGTTTTCTAAAGAGTTGCTCCCAACCCTATATCTGGAGGCTAGATACTGTTAAATCTTTCTGCAAAATCTGTCTTTGAAATGTATTTTTCCTATACCTTCTGACTTCTGCAGGTGATGCTCATGTGTTGAGATGATAAAGAGGTGACTGGCTTTCTAGTTAAGGGTTAGCTTGGTTGATTCTAGTCAAGGGATTGTAGGAGTGGTCTTCCCTGGGCAGTAGTGACAGACCCATAATCATCACTTTGAGTGATTGTCACTTGGAGGCCTATATCTAGATTATTTTAGAACCTGTATGTTTGAATCAGATGCAAAAGTCCCTTGCATCTTGTAAGACCTGTAATGCACCTCTTTGCATTTGTAGGATTATTTTTACGATGCATTCCAGTCTTCTCAGTTGGTTGCTTATATGAAGTGCAGTAATATGCTCCTGAATAAGCTTTTGATAGTTAACTGAGGACTTTAGTGCTGTTGAAACATTTGCTTCCCTGAAGAAAGAAGAACTGGTTATAAGGGTTGTACGATAAGCCATGTCCTTCTACACGTGGGTGTCTGTTTACAAAGTATATAGAGAAATGAAGAAATTTCCTATACTGTTAATTCCTATAGTTTCCCTTTGAAAAAAAAGAGTAGCTTGATAATTTTAACAGTTTTTCCCTTTCAAATCAGAAGACTGTATTAAGACTATATGTAATAACAAGAATTCCTGTTTGTTCTTCTACTTCAGATGCTGTAATTAAAGACGATAATGCTCTGCTGGGATACAACAAAATGCAGTATAGCTTATCAAATCCTGACTAGTGTTACTGAAGTTGAAATTCACTACTTAGAACTAGTAGTTAAAGTACAAGTGTAGACATGTCATGAATGAGACTAGAATATATTTATGTTTGGTTTTGTTCTTGTTAATTCAAAACTAAACTTGGGATTGTGGAAATCTTAGTTTTTCGACTGAAGAGCTACGTGAAACAATTGGAAAGTTCTTACAGTTCAAAATTTTGTATTCCTACTGCAGTAAAAAGCAATAAAATCCTGGATAAAGAATACAGTCTGAAAAATCTAGATATGACTACTATGGATTTCTTATTGGAGCCCAGTTTGAGTTTTTGATGATGTAGACATGTTTAGTTAAACAGGTATTTGAAGGAGTGAAGAGGAAGTAGACGAGAACATACATTCCTATAGTGATGTCATAGGCAAAAGAGACTTACACTGTAATTTTGTGTTACCTGTTGCAGTATTACAAATCTGTTAAGCAAATCACACTTACTTCTACTTTTCTGTCTTAATTTTTTTGTATCCTAGAATTATATACTGGTAGACTTCTTAATGTATTTTTGTAGAAGATACATTGTTGTTTAGAATGCCATGTGCTAGTTGTTAATTGGATGTGCTGAGTTTTTGTATATGAGATGTTAATCTGACATTTTGAGATAAATTTCATGACAGTTTCTCTCTGTTTTGATAGTTGGAGCTGGAAGAATGCATGGAAAAACTAAAGGAAGAACAACAAGCTAGAGTGAAAGCTGAGGAACGGATATTAGAGGTAAGATACTTAACTGTTAATGATCTTTAGTTTTAAAGGAAGCACTGTTCAGAGTATTCGCTTGCTTAATTAGGAGTAATTATGCACACTAATGTGGTGGCTTCCAGAGTTTCAGTTCAAATCACATGGAGCCTTGAACTCCTGATAAAGCTACTCATCCAATGTGTTTTCTTCATTTGCTGTTTTATGATGTGGGGCATCCTGATACTTATTTTTCTTGAGAAAGTGATTAAATCTGTTTGCAGTTCCCACACCTGGATAGTTCTTTGTCTCCCAGCTCATTTATCATGACTTGTACTGGAAAGCCGTTTGTTGCAAATATTGTTTAATTTGACTTATTCTGTACCTTTGATTTTTAAGCTTTGTTTTTTCCACAGGCAGTAACCATGTTGGGTGGCTGTCTCTATGTCAGTTGTTGTGAAGTGCAGTTTAGCTTTAGCTTTTGACAAATCAGAACAACTTATCTCACTTAAATTGTGAAGTCTTATTTCCCCTCTGTCTGCTATTGCTGACCAAAAAATATTCTTTTGCATCAATAAGCAGAATTTCTTCTAATAGAGTTGAGTATAAGATAGTGTAAACAAATGGATTTTGTTCTTAGATATGAGCTGGAGGGGACTGAAAGTGGTGATACTTTTTGAAGTTTGAGCATGAAGTGGTATCCCACAGTACAGGGAACAGGTGTCCACACACAAAGGACTCTGCATTCTACAAGGTTTGTTGTAGACCTCTTGTGAGACCATCCTCATCCTCCATGTGATGTGGACCAATGAGGTCTTCTGGGTGGGTATCTGTTGTTTGAATATTTAAATGCTTCTCAGGCTAAACACCTCCTACAAGGAATCTTTCTCTGTCATGCTAGACTGTTTGGATCTGGCACCTTGTCTCAGGAGGAGGGATAAACTGAGTAGTAGTCATCTCTAAAATAGTTCGTTTTGATGATCACTTAACATCTGTATTGTAATATAACATCTATAATTTCCTCTCATAAAAAATGACAGAAGGAAGGCCTCTGGTGCATTGGATTGCATAGCAGTAATCTTAAATGAGTGTCTGAGGTAATGCTCCCTCAAACTCAAAACCTTGTCTATCCTTCAATTACGATTCAACTTTCAGTTTGTCATCGATTTGATTAATGTTCAATGTGGAGAAAAATTGAATCATCCTAAACTTTCAATTTTGGCATGCAGAGTGCAGGGGAGATGTAACAGTAGTGTGCATACCCTCTGATAGAGAGGAGTAAGTATAAGGAGACCATTGTCCTCCATTAAGGTTGTTTTACTAGTAAATTCTTTGGTGTTAATGTGCCATATAATATATGCAAAATATTATATGAAAGTTTTTTTTTTTCTGCTTGTACTTGCTATGTAACATTCTGTACATGCTGAAGGCAGTGCTGAAGCAGCAGTTTTGAGTGCCTGCAGCAATATCACTATGGTAGCATACGATTGCAGCTGCAGATAAACAGACCTGCACAGAGCTCAGTGTAACAGTGCCGTGAATATGTCTGGAACTGCAAACGCTCTATCTATTACATCAGTGACTTTGGATATTTCTCTTCATGATGCTGCTCTTTAGGCTCACAAAAGGTGAGGTTTGATGTTTTTTAACTGAAAATGATAGAATTTTTTTTTCTCCGTATAGCTGGAAATTGAAAATGGAAGATTAAGGAATCTAAGTATCTCCCTATCCGAGGTTCTTCATGCACAGTCAGTAACCAGCATGATTTTGGAAGATGATGGTGTTCTAGGCAGCATTGAGAACTCTTTCCAAAAGTTTCATGCTTTTTTAGACCTCCTTAAAGATGCTGGGTAGGTTGTCACTTTAAGTCTTGCTGTTTCTCCTGAGATGTTTTTTTCAAAATTATCCTCACAGTGCAGTATGCTGTCTTCTACCCCCCAGTTTTACAGGACTGTACTTCCAAAGAGCAAAGGAAAATAAATTAGCTGTGTACCTATTATTTTGTCTTTTCCTAGAGGGAAACACATTTGGTTCAAGCACTGTTCATGTGTCTTTCCTTGAGAAAGGCTTTCAAGAAGCCCATCCCAAAAGAGTAGAAAGCTGCTATTAAAACACATTTCCAAGTCTTTATTGAATCATGTGTGGCTCTTAGTATTCCCATGAGATGAAGGGGTTAAAATGTGTTGAATTGGTTTCAGAAATTGCTCTGTTACCTTGTACTCTCCATTTACTAATTGAAGTATGGAAATCTAGATGGATGAATCTGGCCTCTGTATTTAAATTCTGGATTATTTATT
Organism: Neodrepanis coruscans; assembly: GCA_013400695.1. NCBI lineage: Eukaryota > Metazoa > Chordata > Aves > Passeriformes > Philepittidae > Neodrepanis > Neodrepanis coruscans. Next base: position 55,019 of record VYZS01053528.1, on the reverse strand, counting down.
ACTATTTCAGTTATTTTAGAGAGTATTAAATAAAGTTTGCCTTACCACTGTACCTTCAGTTTCTCAGAAGGTGGTTCATCCTTCCTATTTGTCAAAGCATTTGACAATTGAACCTGATTATGTGGCAATCTCATCCAAGAGAATGAGAGAATGATATGAATATATATTGTAGTCTACTTTGCATGTTCAGAGAAGATCACAAAATATTTTATTTGCCTCTCACTTCCAAATTGTAATGATATAACTCAGGACAAGTGACAATGACCTCAGGTTGTGTGAGGTTTAGAGTGGATGTGAAGAAAAATTTCTTCACTGAAAGGATAGTCAGACATTGGAACAGAGTTCCCAGGGCTGTGGTAGAATCATTATCCCTGAAAATGTTGAAAGAACTTATAGATGTGGTGCTTAGGGGACAATGCTGTGCAGCTTCTTTAGGCACTGCCTAGGCGTGTGGCACATGAAATTTTGAGCTCCGGACAGATTTTCCCTTGAACGTCCAAACTGGGTTTGGGAAATCACCCCAAATCGCTTATCTCGCCAAAATAAGCACCTATGTGCTTCTCCGCCTTAGAAGCACTGCAGACGCTTCAAAAATGCTGTGCAGCTTCTTTAGGCACTGTCTAGGCATGTGGCACATGAGATTTAGCAGTGGACCTGGAAGTGTTAAATTAATGGCTGGGCTTGATGATAAAAGAGGTCTTTTTCAACCTTAATGATTCCATGACTCTATGATTCCAAGTTACTATAAAATTCAGCCTGAAGCTGAATTTTGTGATAATCAATTTGTAGAGTTGCCATTATTTCAAGAATTAATTTCAAGCTTTGGAAGAAGGGACAAATGCATTTTCATTGCATGAAAAATACTTTTTTCATGCAGGTCCTATTTGTGGTGATAGAGAGCTGCTCTGAAAGTTACAGAATCCCAATCACAAAGGGTGTTCTTCTCAATAAGCTTCTATATATTATATGCTATTAATTGATGTCTGGAACTTCTTACTGAGGCTTAAAACATGCAAGTAGTTGGTCTTGTAAGCTGGCAGGTGACACAACATTGTATTTGTGAAAGTTCGTCATGCCATTGGTTAGAGATTATGATAGTTTGGAGATGTGCTTTTGGAGATGTGCCAATTTTCTGCTTGCATGACAGTTTTCATCTTTGTTTTGCCTGACATGGAATCTGCTTGCTAGCATCCTGCTCTGAGTGCAGTGCTAACGAATTTGTGGAAAGAAAAAGAAGTACCTTTAGCTACTTGGTTTCATCTTGCTTAAGATATTTTTGACTTCTCATAAAATAATAGAAAATGATCTTCAAAGCCTTAAACAGATTCTACTACTCCCCTCTGGTTTTGAATATGTAGGTCTTCCAAAGGCTAAGGATTGTTTCGGTCATTTTTTATTAAACTATTTTACAGACTTGGACAACTTGCTGTATTAGCTGGGATAGACCAGTCAGATTTTGGTCTTTTGGGGCATCCACAAATGAATTCTACTGTCAGTAAGCCTACTGACATGGTAAAGAAGAAGTCTTTTGAAGAAGAAAGACAGGAGCATATCCAGAACAGCAAAGTAAGTCTATAAATGGAATGTTAGAGACAGTTTTACTTGATATATTAATAACTAATATAATTAATAAATATTATTTAATGTACTTTTCAGCTGTTATACCTCTCTGATTCAAGAAGTTATTACTGCAACCTTTTGCTATAGCTGCATGATAACAATTAGTGTAAGCTTTTGAAGTGTTTACCATTTGGAACATAAACCATAGTATTTTGTAATGTACTAAAGAAGGTTTTGGTGGTAATTCTGTTGTTTTTTGCTCTGAAGTAAGAAGTTCCAATAGTGGTATGTATCCATTAAAAACGGAAAATATCATGACTGAGTTTTTTCAAAACATTTAATAATGATGCATATTGTTTTTAATATCTAGTCTTACAGTAGAGTCTAGTACAATGTGCCTGATGAAAATTACAAATTATCTTGTAAGTAACTGCTATGTATATGTCCAGTCCTGATGGATTTCTGTGTGGCCAAGTCTTAAATTTCAGGCAATTGTAAATTTGCAGTATTTGTAGATAGTGCATAATATTTTTGTTTCTACTCTGTCAGTTAATAGAAAATCTTCTGGATTTTTAAAGGAGGTATTGAAGTTGCTGTGACAAAAAAAAACCAAAAAAAAAACCAACCCCAAAACCCCTAAACCCCAAGCCAAACCTAAAAAGATAGACCAGGCTTAAGTTTTCAAGGTTATTAAAAATTAGGATACTTGCAGTCTATTGTCTTGTCCAAGTTGAATAAAACTATCTTACCTGAGAATCACTCTGCGTTCCAATGTGTTTCTTCTAAGCAGTGTTTTCCCCTTCACCTGTTCCAAAAATGTTAACATCATAAGCTTGTAGGTTTTTTTACAAGTGTGGAAAGGAGTTTCCAGTTTTGTAGTTTGAAGTACTGGTAATTAGTTTGGATTGTTCTAGTGGCTAATTATCGTAGGATAGACTGTTGGGACTACACATCTGTGAACTGCGAGCAAACATAATGAATTGCAGGTATTTTGGAATGCTAAGACCTGATTAGGCTTTGGCTACTTCAGTGTAACTGAACAGTGTGACACATCTTAGTAGTAAGAATTTCAGGCTAGATAGGAAACTGTAATGTGCCTACTCTATATTTGCAAATAGAGGTATTCTGTATACATGCAGTTGCAAACACTGGCTTTTTTTCTCTAGTTGCATCTGTATCTTCATTTGAATCTCTTGTTTCAGAGCACAGCTGGAGACATCTCTCCTTCTGGCACATTTCAATCCCAGAGGGTTATGAGTAACGCCTTTTCTGCACTTAGAGAAATACAAGAACTTCAGACTGCTGGACAGCAGTACCAGCTAGACTCATGGAATGAAAACGAAGTTCAAAGAATTAACCATAATAAAGAGAATAAGCCTCGAAGTAGTACTCCAATATTCTCTGAGAGGAGAGTTAAACAAAATGAATAAGCAAAAGGACACCACTCAGGAAGGCAGTTAGCTACCAGTCTGCATTCATTTGCTGATTCCAGTGTACATATTAAAATGGATGATAGCAGGATATTTGGTGGTATTTCTGGTGAAAAAAGCAAAAATTCTTCTAAGAAATACATCCCTAGAACAAATGAAACAGCAACTCCAACTAACGGAGTGAAAGGAGACCAAAGTAGACTACAACCAGTGAACAGCTCTGGAAGTGATACTTTAGGATCTGGCTCTGAAATACAAAAAAGTGTACAAGGTATTACCAGCATTTGAAATAGTTCTAAAATGTTTGAACTGTTCTTTACACTTGCAAGATTAATAATAGATTCTGATGTCTCAGTATAATTTGTGATTTTTTTGTAAAGTAATGATGCCTTTGTGACTTTTTAAAGCATTGCATTCTGTTCAGTAATGCTGTTTCACGTTTGCATTCCATGTGACAAGGTTTTGAATTTTGGAAATGTGATACACTTATAATGGTGCCCATCAGTTTTTAATAGATATAAAGAACTCCTGGCATATGGATATCATTATCACAGATCTTGGTATAGAGTGTAAACTGTTTTAAGCTAATAAAATGAATTTCAGTACAGTTTTTTTCCAGTGTTTTTTCCAGTGAATTCCAAGAGAAACAAAAATGGTTTCAGGGCATCATTTCTTGCCGAATGTGTGTTGGTAAGACATTCTCAAAAGTGAAAGTTTCAGATTGAAAAATGAGCCCAGAAACATCTCTCCAAGAAATCTTTCAATACATCTATCATTATTAGTGTGTTTACAGATCCTAGAATAACACACATTGGAAGGGACCTTTGAAGGATCTCTAGTCCAACTCAGTTTGCTCTCAGATCTAGAGAAATGGGAGAACATAAAACTGAAAGAATATAATTGTTTTAAAACTCCTCGTATTTGTCCCCCAGCTTCTTGTTCCTGTCCTCATGCATAGGCAGCTGGTATGCAGTTTCTGAACTAGAAGATATTTTTCACATACAGGAATTTGGATGCTTTAGGCTGAACTGGGTAGGGGGAAATAGGGTATAACTTTCTTTTTTACACTGTCCTCAGAGCTCTGTATGAATTCCTGACTCCAGTTGCTTAACAATTCTGTTAAGGAACAGGTCATCATCTTGAGTGCACTCACATGACACCTACAGCATGGCTGGTGCATCAGATCCAGCCAGCATGGTTTTAGGAGGGGCAGGTCCTGCCTGACTGACCTGATCTCCTTTTATGACCAGGTGACCTGCCTTGTGGATATGGGGAAGGCTCTGGATGTAGTCTACCTGGACTTCAGCAAAGCCTTTGACACCGTCTCCCATAGGAAACCTGGAAAAGCTGACAGCCCACGTCTTGGACAGGTGCACTCTAAACTGGGTTAAGAACAGGCTGGATGGCTGGGCCCAGAGAGTGGTGGTGAATGGTACAACATCCAGTTGGCAGCCAGGTTTTGTTCCCCAGGGATCAGTGTTGGGCCCTGTACTGTTTGATATCTTTATTGATTATCTGGATGAGGGGATTGAGTCCACCATTAGCAAGTTTGCAGATGACACCAAGTTGTGAACAAACGTCAATCTGTTAGAGGGTAGGAGGGCTCTTCAGAGAGACGTTGACAGGCTGGATTGATGGGCAAAATCCATTGGTATGAGGTTCAACAAGACTAATTGCTGGGTCCTGCACTTTGGCTAGAACAACGCCCTGCAGCGCTATAGGCTGGGGACAGAGTGGCTGGAGAGTGGCAAGGCAGAAAGGGACCTGGGGATGGACATGAGCCAGCAGTGTGCCCAGGTGGCCAAGAAGGCCAACGGCATCCTGGTCTGTATCAGCAGTAGTGTGGCCAGCAGGACAAGGGAAGTGATTCTTTGCCTGTACTCAGCACTGGTTAGGCCGTACCTCAAGTGCTGTGTCCAGTTCTGGGCCCCTTAATTTAAGGAAGATGTGGAGATGCTCGAACCCGTCCAGAGAAGGGCAACAAGGCTGGTGAGGAGTCTGGAACACAAGCCCTATGGGGAGCAGCTGAGGGAGCTGGGGATGTTTAGCCTGGAGAAAAGGAGGCTCAAGGGAGATCTTACCACTCTCTACAACTACCTAAAAAGAGATTGTATCCAGGTGAGGGTGAGTCTCCTCTCCCAGGCAATCAGCAGTAGGTCAAGAGGGCACAGTCTTAAGCTGTGCCAGAGGAGATTTAGGGTAGACATCAGGAAGAAGTTCTTTGCAGAGAGTGATTGGGCATTGGAATGGGCTGCCCAGGGAGGTGGTGGAAGCACTGTCCCTGGAGGTATTTAAGAGAAGACTAGATGTGGCACTTAGTGCCATGGTTTAGTTGGCAAGGTGGTGTTACGTCAAAGGTTGTACTTGATGTTCTCAGAGGTCTTTTCCAAACTAGTTGATTCTGTGATAAAACTCATGAATCCTCAAATGGAACTTTTCAACAGAGCAAATAGCACAAGATTACCTTAGCTATTACAATATTGCACAAGTAATTGCACAATAAAAGTATGTTCTTCATACAGACTTTGTCACTTCAGAATAATAGGAGGCAACATATTAATCTGTTGCGTTTTTTACATATTTTCCCAACTGATTTGTCTAATCCTTCAGTCATCTTTTGCTTGTGATTTTGGTTTGACTGAAAAATTACATGCAATCTGTATATTCAGCGTTAAAATGCTACCTGTTCCCTTTTTAAAATTAAAAACTCTTAATCACTGAGAAATACTGGATAAAATTATAAATTTAAAAGCATTTGGAATTTTGAGGTTAGTAATTAAGAATCTCTTATTTGTCCTTAAAATTAGCACAAAGAACTTAGAACAGTGAAAGTACTGAATTCCGATAAGCAGGTGGCATTAAATACCTTGTGTTAAATAAATACTTGCTTTTAAATATTTGCCTTTAGAATATAAATTATGTCAAAAATAATTATCTGAAACAAAATTAACAAGGCAGTTTGCAACTGAGATGAGCAATTTTTTTTCCCAGTGGATTAATATTTAACCTTTTTTCTTTCCTGTTAAATCAGAAACATGAAGGACTCTTCATCTTGTTACTGATGCTGTGGTATAGCACTCTTAATGTAAGAATCTGTAGTGCCTACTTTATATATAGTTCAATGTTGCATCTGAAGTCAGTTGAAACAATAGATTAAAGTTACCTGAGGCAGAAGTATTTTTTTAAGGGTATCTTGAATATTTCATAAGTTTCAGGGTTTTTGCTAACAATTTGAAAATGCATTGACAAAAAAAATAAATAAAATTATTTTGTATATATATTTTACATGACTTTAACATAAAATAAAAATATTTTTGTTTTAAATTAAAATGAACTCATTTTTTTACCCTGAGTTTGGATATAAACTGTTTCATCCTCTTGCTGTTAGCTAATGTTTTACATATTTGTCTATGTTCTTGTTTGACATAAAAGCCTGAAATCAATAGGCCAGGTATTTGCTAGAGAAAAATGTTACTGTTTACTCATAAAAACTCAATTTTTTTTTCTCTCTTCGTTTAGGCTTCCCAAGAACTACTTTTCACAGTTCAGAACTGTGATCTCTGCAAAACAACCCCAAACCCTTGTGTGAACTACCCAGGTTTTAAGTTTCAGCAAAACTTGCTTGTCTCACTAGTTTGCTGGGCCAGACATCCCAGCTGCCTCCTGAAACAGTTGCCAGGTAGCTATGTAGTCAGCATTATTTGTCTTTTAGTAATGACGTCAGTTTGTCAGCTGTAATACCAGACAGAGAACTCACGTACACTTGTTCTCCTTGAGTGAGCTGATCCTTTTCCAGCAGTAGTCAATCAAGGTTTGCTGTCCAGCATATCATGAAGTCACGATGAGCCTAATAAAAGTTCACTGAAAACTCTGAAACTTTTGCTGTGTTTTGTTTGGTTTTTTAAAAATCTGTCTTGTTTTTCCAGTTATGCAACATAGTTAAAACAGCTCACTCTACTTCTGTGTTTTATGCAAATTTATATTCATCTGCAGGGATGTGGTACTTGAAGGGTCAAATTCTCTGTCAAGTGGCAGAAACCAGAAGCATTCCTGGAAGTCATGGATTTGAAAGTCTATATTTTACACTGGGTGACTACAAATATTGATGAATATATATAAATATGATGAATTTTTGGTTTTTGATGTAATAAAAACAATCTCAATTCAATAGAAACAAAACATTAATGTGACCTGTATTTTTTCTCTTAATTATTTCCAACTATAAAAGCATAATAATCCCTTACCCACAGCAAAAATTTCTGGTTTTTTTCTCATAGTATTTTTTCTCAATTTTCTACACTTCCCATCAATGCAGAATGTGAAATGGATTTTCTAAAGCTGTGGGTGGCAAGGCTCCTAGCACCATTGTCCCCTGATCTCATGGGAGCTGCTATTTTTGACCCTTCTGGTCAGGATGGGACTTTAGTGAAAACTACAATAGCCGGTATTTACTCCCAGTTCTTTGAGCTGATACCAGCACCAGCTTGCCTAGTTTCTGTTTTTGTGTTCTAGCTCTGTGCCAAAGGGTTCAATTACATTTTAACACCAACATTTTACTTTGCCTTTTGGTTTGTGCTACTTCAGGATTAAAGACTGATCCTACTCAGACGTCAAAGCATTTTCTGGAGTAGTGACTGGACTTCCTGATCTGAATCACCAGCCTATACTATTTCTAACTACTTCCACTACCCTTTCCTACCTAAATAACAATTCCCTAGCAGACTGGAGTTTGAAGCTGCCTCTCTGGCAGACATAGGTAGTTTGGATTTAATTGTGGGAAAAGCCCATATGAGGAGCCTGTATCTCTGCAGCCAGTTTTATTTGAGATACTAGTAAAAATAATTGAACTGTAGTCACCCATACATTGTTACTGAGTATTTTAGTAGAAGCTTCTATTAGAACTAATTTTAATTACTAGAAGTAATGTAGTTGATGTTGTGGCCTGTAATATATTTTAAAAATACCTTGGTAGTTTGTAAATAATGTATCGAGCCTATAATGTCTGTGAAGTTTGCTATTACCTCTTCAGAACTGTTCTTAAGTCATAGCCATTATTGAAATGAAGGTTATCTTTGCTCCAAAACTATTGTCTCTGCTTACAATCTTTTAAACAAAATAACTTTCATAAGATGTTAATACCAGATCAGGCTGTGATCTGTAAATTCTTTTTACAATTCTGGGTGTCATCTGGCTTAACAGAAAAAGGAACAAATTCAAGTAGTCTATTTCTTCAGTTCAGTAATTGGTAATGAAAAACGATATTTTATGTTAATCTCACTATTTGCAAAATAACAGGCATCAACACTTCCATTTCTGAAAAAAAAAAAAAAAAAAGGTGCAGATTTGGTATATAGACAATTAATGTTGAAAATAAGATTGGTGAACATGCATGGGACCAAAGTAGGGCCAGAGCTTCAGATAACACTGGGGAGTCTAAGGTGTTAAAGGGCTGTGCTTTACACAGCTATATATGAGAATCATGAATCTTGTCCAAGATACTTGAAAATTATGGGACTTTGCAATGCTCATCTGTTTTCAGTCATAATTCCTGGCTTGTTTTGTCAAAATTGATTTACTGCTACTTCCTTTAAAATAACTTCTGAAAACTGATTGTTATGTGGAATATCTCCCCCTAAAACAATCAGAAGAAATTGGATGAGGTAAAGTCTTTCCTTCAGTTACAACAATTTAATTGTACTACCTGTTTTCAATGAACCAAGGTGCTTGCGGAAAGAATTATTTCAGTATTTGCTCAGGACTTGGCACACCTTAAGGTGAGTCCAAGCTCTGCTAGTTATGATCTGAAATTATTTAAGTTTCACATCTCTCTTGAGGTTATTCTCTTCCTATGCAATTCAAATGGCAATTTGACTGCAACAAACTTTTTGGGAAAACAGTGCGCAATGCTCACATACTTCTTGGCTTAGAGAAGGCAAGGATCTTCCTCTTCTAGGAAGAAAGAATTGCACATAAAAAATGAGAACATTTGAGTACCATAAAATCACCTCTTTCAAGCATAATCACCGAATCACACACACAGTCAAGTTGTAAGGNCCCCCCGTGTCCGCCCCCCGTGTCCGCGCTGCCAATGGCCGGCCGGGGCGGAGGCGGGTTCCACTGCGCGCCCCGCGGCGGGGGTTTATATTGGCGGCGCCGAGGGGTCCGTAGGGGACGTGCCTGCGGTAGCAGGACGAGCACCATCACTATGGACAGCGGGCGGCAAGTGGCGAACTTCGGGGCCGGACCGGCGAAGCTGCCGCGCTCCGTGAGTAGGGGCTGGGTGGGGGCACGGCGCGGGTGGGTGTCCTTGTCCTCCCGGCTCTCCGGCGGCTTCCGCGGGCGCCGGTTGCAAAGCGAGGGCTAGGGACGCTCGAGTAAATAGTTATTTCAAGTGTTAACCCGCATGGTGCCGAAACCTTCTCTCCTTCCCCACCCGACGAACTGCCCTGATAAACTCGGATTTTTGAAAGCGAGCCTTAGTGTGGTTTTTTTGATTTTTCTCGGAGTTTTTTTTCCAAAGTGGATCATATGGCAGCAAGAGTATTTCGCTACTTTTCAGGTGTGAAGTAGGTGCTCAGTGTACAAAGGGAGCTGTGTGGAGTGTGAGTTTTGTCGGCTCCGAAATAGCATAGAATACCCTGAGTCGTCTTTATTTAAGACATTTTAGTGAGTGTAGTGTAGGCTCAACCCTCTCGAAAGTTGCATCAGCAGGCATGGATTATCCAGTTACATATGGAGAGGGGGTGGTTTCTTCCAGATTACACGCATCTGACTTTCAACTTAAGGGTTATGTACAGTTGGTTTTAGTTGACCTTTTGGAGACCAGCTGTTACAGTTGACAAGCCATGTAGATATCTTGTCAGTAAGGTAAATAAATCCCTTGTTCCTGAAACTGTCGAGAGTATGCAATTTCTTGTTAGATCCTGTTCTACTGGGGCTCCCTCTACTGCTTCCTTTAGGAACAGCCAAGAGCGTTCTGGCTTTCACACGAGAATTTACTGAAATCAGAAGCTGCAGATCCAGTGGTTAGAATCTCAGTCTACCTTGTTGATATTCAAGATCAATGGGAAAAGACATCAAAAAAAATGGAAGACTGGAGCAGAAGACTTGACTAGGACTGGCAGGAGTGACCTGTTTTTTTTTGGTTGTCTCAAAATTTTGCTTCATTTATTTCTTAATTTTCAATAACATAAAGAAGGCTCATCTTCAGAAAGTGTGGAACTTCATTCTGTGTGACCAGGCATTGTCCTGTTGGCTCAGTTTAATGTATCCAATTCCCCAAAATGACCTTTTTCTTTATGTTTTCTTCAATAACTTGATTGTTATATTTTCAGAAGTCAAGTGAAAGAACATGGATGCAGGGGTGGGTAGGGGTGTTTAGGATGCTTGCTTAGAAAGAGTGTGTATGCAAGCATTAGGTGTTCTGTAAAGATTAAGAGTTCCATTCAACTTGTAGAAATCACTCTGAAATCTGGAAATGTGACATTTGAAATAATAACTTAAAACATGGTCTCCACAACAAGGATATAATCGAAGTTTGCTATCCTGTGAAAAGTCTTCAGCTGCTTGATACACCAGAATTACGTTGATGACTGTACTTCTGTTAATCTCACTTGACAAGTGTTATGTCAGCAGCTCTGTATTGCAACAACCTAAGCATGATGCATCATAGACTCCAGATAGTGGAAAATTCCCTTCATTTTTANCTGGTCCAACCTCCCTGCCCAAGCTGGGTCATCCTAGAACGCAGGATTGCTTCCAGACAGTTCTCTCCAGTGAGGGAGAATCTCTCTGGGCATCACTGTTGATCGCTGTTTTTAACTTCTCACTCATTCATGCAGGTTGCTGTTGGAACAAGCGTCCCAGCTCTGCAACCGTGTAGGGAAAAGCACAAGTCAAGTCACAGTAGGACACGCGTTCATTGTGTGTGTGTGTGTGTATGTGTGTCCGTGTACGCGAGTGTGTGTGCGCGTCTTTCTGCCTGCACGTCTACAGATGGCTGCATGCGCGCTGGCACATCGCCAAGGCGCGCGGATGTTTCCCAAGCAGAAGGCCTGCCCGCAAAGCCAGGTAACCCTCCCTCCCGCCGCCGATCCCTCCCGCGGAACCCTCC
>VYZS01053528.1:9905-22602 GCA_013400695.1 Neodrepanis coruscans | reverse complement strand
TGCTGCCCGCAGCCCCGCACCACTGGCCCCTGGGCAGGCCTCCCAACCCACGCGGGCGGGGGGCCCCTCCCCGCCCGCCCGACCCCACATGACCATGCAGCACAGCGGGGGGGGAAAGGGACCATCGAAAACGGTGCGGGCGTTTTTACCCTCAGTTTTTTAACCCTACGACAGTGGTGAGGCACTAGAATGGGTTGCCCAGAGAAGCTGTGGGTGCTCCATCCTTGGCAGCGCTTAAGGCCAGGTTGGATGGGGCTGGGAACAACCTGGAAGGTGTCCTTGCCCACAGCAGTGGACTTGGACTAGTTTATCTTTGAGGGTTCCTTCCAACACTGTCCACTCAATGATATGTTTATCCACTCTATGATAAACAAATCTCTTATTTTATGTAGAGTGTATCTATACTAGTATAAACCATGAATTAAGATTTGTATCACAGTGAATCACTTCAACACCTTGCATTATGATAGAAGTTTTGTGTGACAATGCATGCTCAGAATGGGATAAATGAATAATGGGGGCAGTTCACAGAACAGTACTGGCTCGGCAGTACTGAAATAACACCTGCAAATATTGAGCCAAAGTGCTTCTGTGCATTGCTAAATCCTTGTTGATACAAAATTAATAGCTTTGGAAGGTTATTGGGTCCAATGTATTTGCTTCCCATTCTTTCATGAAAATTGCGTTTATTTAGACAATTCATTTAATTCCAGATTCTCATTCCTGGCTGTAGAAAGGACAGAGTTTATTATATTAAGAATGTTCTTGCAGAGTGAAAGGCATTGAGGAATTTACTTTAATGATCAGGTATCTGCAGATCCAATATGAAGCAGCACACACTTTGTGTGACTCTCCCAGTCTCTGCAAAACGGAGTATGTTTTGTACAAAGGCATCTTGTTAAGAGGTTTAGTTCTGGAATAAAGCTGAGCTAGAAGTAGATAGGAAGTATATGTCTGTAGAATAATAAAACAATATTCGTAGAGGGAGATGCTGTAAAGACAGCATAAATAGCCTGGAGTATTGATATCCATTATCCTCTATGTTAACGCCTGAAGAATGTGAGAGGCTCCTTGTAACACACAAGAGAAAAGATGTGTGTCTTTTACACACAAAGAATAACCTTGAATTTCAGGTGTATGTCTTTTATTTCAGATTAAGCCAAACAAACAGGCTAACCATTTAGAAAATGTGAAAGACTGTGAAGTTCTTTGTCTCTGGAGATACTGGTGGGAAAGAGCCACAAAGGCAAAAGGGGCTCAGTGATTCAAAGTATCATACTTCTCTTTGCTCTCTACTGAAGTGTCTCTCGTGCTTGCAAGCTCTCTGTGTGCCTGTGTGTGCAAAAGACATAAGGATGGAGCCTTACTCAGTATAAAGCAAATGATCCGTGTTTAGGTATGAATGAATCTGGAAAGTTCAACTTGAGGCAGCAGATCATGAAAGGTGAGTAAACACATTAGCGTGTTACAAGGCTTAACAAACTAACACTGCAGAACAAATTATAGTTCAGGTCAGGAAGAAATCTGTTAATAGCTTATGATTCAGCTCTGTGTGGGGCAGAGGTCCAAGAATAAAAAACAGAGACAGTTAATAAGTTGCACAAGAGAGCAGTATTTTACTTGAATCAGGGTGTCACCAGAGATGGCTGTAGCTCTGATGTGACTTGCAAGGCCTAAGTCTCCTGCCTCAGTTAACCATTCTGTCTCACAAATGGGGAAGTTTCCAGTCACCACAGGCAACTGAGGACAAGTTGCCATACAGCTCTCAGAAATCACGAGAGCCTATTACTGCAGCATGGGACCGCGTCTCAGTCTGAGACATCAAAAAGGGTTAATTAACCATGATTTGGACAAGAGCTTGTTAAAGGCAATGCAACAAGATTTATTAGGTTTTTAAACACAAAAAAGAAAGGTACCAGCCCCCTGCCTCCCTAGACCCAAAACCCACGCCTCCCAAATATGCGACCCAGGAAAACGAAACTGAAATAGCCCAGACTCTGCCACCCAAAAAGAAAGAGGGGACCCCCTCCCCCAAACACAAAACAATTATTGAAAACTGTGACACCATGAAAAAGAAAAGGATCTCTGCCATGGAGCAAGGTGCAGATGTCCTGCCACTGTCTCGAGCTCTTTGGAGTGATGCCGGGACAGAGAGATGCAGCAGGAGGCTATCCTCGGTTGAGATGAGAAAATGAAGGAGTTTCCATGCAGGGCACCTGGATCACCCCCTGGTACAGCGAACCACTTCTCTCCAGACCTCAGCAGCAGCAGAGAAGACCAAACTGCAGAACTGCGAGTAACTTTTAAAGCCCCCCTCAGGTCCCACCTCCTGCTGTTGCAACTCTCCAATAGCAAACAGCTCCAAACTGTCAGTCCAATCAACCTTCTGATGGTTGTGTCATCAACATGGCAGCCTCCACACTGCACACATGGCTGGGAACCTCTGCGTAATGATGTGGTTTCCCCCCCAGGCCTGAAGCTGGCACACAGCGAGAGCGGAGACTCAACCTCTGCCGCTGGATGGAGGTGCCTCCAAGCTCCATGGAAGCAAGGTCCAGGGAGAGAGAGGAGAGAAGAAAAAGAAACAATTAAAAAAGGGATTCAACATGGTCCCCTGCATCACAGGTACTTCCTGGGCACTCAAACCGTGACAGACTATCAAAGAGAAATTGATTTAATTTAAGAATTTGAAAGGCATTAAATTGGTTGTGACATGTCTGACTGATTATGTTCAGAGTATCTCTATGCTGTTTTACAGATTATACATCTAGCAACTCACCTCAAAACCCTGGAATCTAAGAAAGCTTATGGGTTGAAATGTTGAAGCACTCTTGAGTGCTTCAAGTTTATTCTTAAAGTGCTGCTTACCGTATGATTTTGTTTGTTTGTTTGTTTGTTTGTTTGTTTTTAATCTATAAGGGATATTATGTAGTCTAAAACAAATTCTCAAAAATTCCAGTCCCTATATTATTTTCTTGCAATACTATTAAATACTAGTTCTAGAAAGTAGTGATTCTCTGAAAAGAATATAATTACTGTTAAAATGTAGGCTAAAAAATGATTTTTATGACCTTCATTCCATTACTGATGCTCATTTAAATGACTGAGGTTACTTCTGTTTTACATTGCTGTTAAGGAGAACCAATATCAGATCGTTAATTTTAGCAACAACATGTAAAGTTTTAGTGATGAAACCAGAGACCTCATTGGCAGAGACCTGCTCCAGGAATATTCTGACCCATGGCACTTTTTGATTCGCTTTCCCCATTCAAACCTTTAATCAGCCTAGGTTAGCTGTTTGAAAGCGGTGTGCTATCAGTTGCAGTGTATTGCAGGATGCTCTGCAGTTTACCACAGAGATAACAATGTTCCCAGAAAGCATACAGCTGTTCTTCACAGTGCTGATGCCACTGTTTTGTCTATCAAGTAGGATATATAAGGATTAATGAAGGGAGAGTAACACAGGAAGAACTGGCTGACGACACGATGTGTCCCATGCTAGAGTAAAGGAGGAGAACCAATTTCCATTAGTTGAGGAACAATATAAAACACACTATAAATTACAGCTGTGCTGCATATGGCAAAATATGGTGCAGTGGTTTATTGTCATATTACAAAAAACACTACTCAATATTTATATAAGTATTTAAGACAAAGGTAGCTTGGATTCATATTTTAGACAATGTTCTGAGCAAGAGAAGATCAGGCACTCGGGGATGAAGCTGGAAGTAGTAGCAAAGATGAGAGGAATTGTTCAGCTATTTCTGAACTCCAGAAGGAAAGATGTGTTGGCAGTGAGGAAGAAGAGATAACCAGCATTACCTAACTAGTAAGTTCCCATATGCTGGAGCAAGAGTTTTAAGAGTCCTTGCAATGAAGAGGTCCTAAACTCTGTCCCCAGAGAGTCTGACCTTTGCAGGATGCCCCTTGGGACATTCAGGATTAGGTGGCTGCAGTGTGAGAACATGAAAACTGACAAAGTGCAAAGGAGAAGAAATGAATGGGTTGGATGAGAAGTCAGAGTTTGGGCACCAATGTCAACAAATGCCATTGCTGCTGGTGACTGTTCAGCCTGGTGATCACAAACTTCTCCCTTGAGGGGGAGAGGTGCTATGTTTAAAGTCAAAAAGTTAGGTATCTTTCTTCATAGACATTAAGACTGCAAGTATCTGCTGTCAGTCAGGGGGTGAGAAACAGGCAAGCTCCAGGCAGGTACTTTCTATCAGCCCCTCCAGGGCTCTGGGAGCCATAGGCTTAGAGCACTTCTGTAAGAAACCCAGTCTGCAGAAGTCTGTAGCCTTGCATTCTTGGTAGTGGAACTTTTGGCAAGAGATGTGGAGCAAATAACGTGATTATTCTTTTGCTATTAGAAAGGACTGATATGCATTTTTTATTTTATTTGCTCTTACTTAATCTGTGACAACTGGGGATAACCTGGCCAAAGGGCAGATAGCTCAGTTTGCCAGCTGGGGGGCCTTTTCTGGCTAAGGCTGCTGTTTTTCGTGGACAGGTGGATGAGTATCTTTGTCCTACATTTAAATTGAGATGCTCATCTTGTGCCTTTTCACTTGGACAATTGATAATATACCCTGGAATCACTCAAAGGCTTGAGCCTAAGCATATGAGCATTGGTGTAAGATATCTGTAATTATTACAGTGAAGCAAGGCTTTAGAAAAAGCTGTGTATTTTACTGCAGTCACTGATAGTTTTTTTCAGTTCATTCCTTGTAGCAGATAGCAAGTCCCCATCCTGAAGCAGCATGCACTGTGGTGTCCCTGGGTTCCCACAGATGCATCACTACTGTCACTTACTTTAAGGGGAGTGTTTAATGCTCCAGATCTGATTTTCTGGAGGTGGTGAAGAGCATTGCTTTAAGTATAACTGGGTGAGTGACTGTGGACTTTAATACCTTGTTATTATTACTGGCATAAGTCTTTCTGATGCACAATATTGTCCAACATGCTGCATGGTAAGAACTTAGCTCTAGCATCAAATGAGCTAGTTTGGAGGCATTCTTTAGTTGGTCATTATTGCAATGCTTAGTGATAGCAAAAGTAAAGGCTGTCTGCCACATAGTTATACCATGGCTCTGATAGCCCATTAGAGGATACTTCGTAATATCTTATTTTAAAACCATACACATCCTTTTAGTTTGGGAATAAGTTAATATAAATTGAATTTATATGGCTTTTGGAACACCAAATCCATTATCTTCTCATCCAACATCTGGTACCTGTGTGGTTGAGAGATCAGATAAAGCTGTTTTGATCTTGTTTCACTTAAAAAATAAAAATCTTGGTAACAGTATGTGTAAAGTAACTGTACAATGTAGCTGTACATATTTAGTACGTATGGCATATGGTCTGCCTTTCTAACGCTTATGAACTGAGCTACATAGTTTATCATAATGATAGTCTGTCATGTACCAGACCAGAGTAGGGAGCTCAAGTGCTGGAGCAAGTAGTAAGGCACTGGTTTGCTCCAGGGGATATCTCCTCATAAGCAAAGGTAAGCCCCAAAACCTCAGGCTATCCTTCTTCTTTTTGTAGGCTTGTGCTATGAGACAGTTATCAGATGCCTGCATTGCAGGAGTGCCAGTATGTTTTTTGGGAGTAGGATAGACATAAGTTGTGACTGAACAAGTGTTATGCTCAGACAGTTGGATATGAAAAAATCAGCATGCACTTTTGTCCTAAGGAGTACTCTGCAAAGTACTCTCTTTGTACCATGCTTCCTGCCCATGTTAGGTTCTGATTTCCAAGTCATCTTATTGTCTGCTTGTCACTTGGAGAAGGCATTAAGGACTTAGTCAAGTTGAAATACATATTGAAGGTCTTAAGATGACATGTTGAAGTAGAAATGCTGAAGTTGCTGTTCTATCACTGTTCTAAGGCTCTGGACTGACTTCAGATATCCTTTTTCTCTCCCACCTCTGGAATTGTTGAAATAAGCACCTGCTGCAGAAAACAACCAGCCCTCAAATTCACTTGCAGTACTACTCAAGGGATGTCTCTTAGATATTTTTTAAAGAGGCTACTAATTCCGTTCTCTGCTGTCAATGTGAAATGATGGCACTTGATTGCTGAAAAACACGAAGTGACAAATTTCATGTCTGATGGCTTTTATTAGAAAGAGAGCTCCCTTGAAAACTGTGCTGCTCAGCAGGGCTAATTTATGGTGGGGTTTTGTGTTTGTTTTTTTGTTGGGTTTTTTTTGGGTTTGGGGGTTTTTTTTGTTTGTTTGTTTTTTTCTCTCAGATTGATGTACCTCTTGTAGTGTGTTTGGCGGGCAGCTGTTGCTGATGTTGTGAAAGGGCTTGTAATTCCCAGGCAGAAACTGGGGAGTGGAGCAGCTCTTTTGGAGAATCTCTACATGTACTATGGTCCCCAAAGAGCATGGTGCCAGACTCAGGAAATCACCTGTTATATATCACAATAGTAACATGAAATAAAAGTGCATTATAATGCAAAATAATGCAGTCTTTTGCATTATTATTCTGGATCTCACCCTGCATAAAATGAGTTTCTGAGCCAAAGAGAATACTGACACAGTAAGGAAAGAATAAAGCAAAGCTGAAACTGAACTTAAACAAAATTTGGTACTTCAAAGCAGTCTGTGCTTCTTAGAAAGAATACATTTATTTTTACCATCTCTAGTATAGCTAAAAGTAAGCAATATTTGAAAGACTCATAATTTATTCCCTGGCTACACATCCTCTCTCACTTGCTACTATTGATTTCTAATTCAATCCTGTTCAGTATTGCAATGCTCTATAAATATTAATTAAACATTACAATATATCATCCTGATTATTCAAAATATTTACAATGTTTTTATTGTGCCTTTTGCAACACCTCTTACAGAGACATAGATACACTCTTGTATGAATCCTTAACCATAAGCAAACTAGATGTTATCTCTGCACTAAATAGTTGTTTTTTTCTGTCAACATCAAAATGCTTTATAGAATCTTCATTATGTTCAATGAAAAATTAAAAGACATAACCTTAGTTATTTATATTTAGAGTATAAAAACGCCAGTATGAGATGGAAAAATCTTGATGAAGTGATAGTAAATGTTTTCTGAATTGCAATAATTATGATTATATATACACTTTTAAAAGACTACCTGTCTCAATTATTGAGAACAGCATCAAGAGTGTGCCCTAATAGATCTGGAAGTCTTCAGATGATTCAGAGGCTTAGGGAATGGGTGATATATTCAAAAAGAAGCACTGTTTTCTCCCACTTCCATCGAATTTGAATTTTTTTTTTTTTCAAATGATGCAAATTTTTGGAGACTTGCTGGATACAAATACTATAATGATGTCTGGAGTTCCTGGTGAGACTTGATCACAATTCAAGCCTGTGTTGTTTGTTGAGTTCATAGAGTTTTGTTACTTCTGACAATCTATGACAATATAGCTTACAGGTTGAGCTTATACAGTTTGTATTGATGTTCTTGTCCTGGTGGGAATTTGGCTGTTACGTTTCTTGCTGCGCTGAATTAATGTCTGCCTCAGACCTATCTGTCTATCTATTTGGAAACTCTAGCACCTAATTATGAGGTGTAATAGCAAAGAAATTCTCAAAAAAAAATTCCAAAAATCTTTTACTTCAAATCTCTACATGCATTTATAATGTCATAGTAAGAATAATTATCACATATGTAGAACTGTATTCATTTTTTTACCTTAAAGATTTTAAAATAATTGCATATAAAATTATATTTTTATATAAATGCCTTAATAATAGCAGTTAGAACACCAAAAGGAACAGCATGATAGCACAGAAAGAAATTCTTTTTTTTTATATTTGAACATAGGTTTTGCTGCATGCCAAAGAATCACCTTTCTTAAGAAACACTTTGGTGTTATAAAATCAACAAATATGTCTGTCACATTGACCTTAACAATTTCCAGCAATATCGAATGTGTAATACAAAAAAAAAAAAAAAAAAAGGCAGCATGTTAAATTTTTAAATATCAGAGAACTATCTTTGTGAACCAGATAATAAGACAGAAACTCACCAAAATGCCAGGAGAGCAATCTGAACTGAGAAGGCTGTTTAGGAACTGGATTGTAATTTGGGCAGTAAACTCTGTTTTCAAGTTATTAACAATCTCTGTTGCCAGAGGGAACTAGGACTATTAACTTCCTCTGACTCAACCAGAGGGAGAAAGCAATAATTTCTTTTACAAGCAGAAGGAAATGTTCTGCTCAATAAAAAACAATTAAGCATTTCCTATTAAAAACAATGCTCAGGAGAGCTCACCCCACTGTCAATGTGTCCGTCAAAAGCTTTCCTTTGGCTCTTTGAAAGATATTCCATGCTATCTGTGTATTTATTACATCTCTGCAATTACAGACATGGCAGAAGAAAAATTTTACTGGAATGAATTATTCCATTGGATGACTAATGATGTCATCAATTTCTTTCTCATCCAAAGGAGGTGATCTTTGATGTGTTTTTAGAGATGAGAACTATAGAGGTATTCTTGCATGCTAATCTTGCTTTGTATAACTTGAGATGACTTTTTAATTATTCAAATAATTCTGTCTCTCTATCTCTTTAATTAATTTTGAGGTTTTTTTCCTCAGTAAGATGTTTGTTGCATTACTGTATTGAATCAGTGACCCACTCAGGAAATTAGACTGTATCTTTCTGTACTGTATAAAGAAATGTTTTCTTTAAATCTACTTAGGTGACAAAAATATTTTCGTGCTGTTAGAAGATATAAATCTTGTGGTCCTTATTTGGATCATAGCATTCTGTGTACCATAAAAAGAAGAGAAAGAGCAGTCCTTTTTGCATGGAGTCCAAAACTGGACAGCAGTGAAAGAACCAAAAATAACAGACATAGCTTCTAGCTGTAAGAGGGATAGCCTCGGAAGAGAATGACTTCATTTTCATAATATATGGGTATCATTTAGCTGTATGAGTAATTTTCTTTCAAGGGAAAGGGTAATAAATTTTTGCCAATTGCCAGTCATTCAGTTTATCATTATCAACATGTAATAGTCATATCACTTTAGCAGTTCATAAAAGTGTGGTATTTCATGGGGTTTTGTTAGTATCTGGATTGTTGTACAAAACAGCAATCCCACTGCTTCCCATCCGTCACCAGCTGGCTATCAAAAGATACAGGAGTAAAGCAAACAACGAAAATTACTGCCCACATGCTGGCCCTCTTTCTACCATGGTGTTTGTAGTAATTGAAAGCTTGGCTAGTCTAACCGCAGCTGAATTCACACAACATCTATTGCCAAACAAAGCACCAATATTACTGCCATTTCAAAGCTAATTTTCAGTAATGTTCCTACTGGAGACATTTATTGAGTGATGGATTAAGCACTTCAACACTTAAGCAAAATCTTCACTGAAGGCCAGAGGTAAATCACCTGCACTCTACACTTTAGCCTAAATTCATTCTATCACATTGCATTAGAAAAAGTGACAGAAGTGTGGGAGCTGTTCCTCATCCTACAGGCAAATCACCCCGTTAACATGTATCTTCTGGTGACATACCTAGTGTTCAGCCTCCTCAAGTTGGATTACAAATCCTCTTTACACATTATTGTGATTTTATTTACTGTCTGAAGATAGAGAAGGAGGAGAGAGAGAAGGAGGAAAACAAATATTTAGGGAGGCATAAAACACTCGAAGGTATGCCATGTAAGGTAAGTGCTGAAGGAGCTAGGTAAACAGCCTTTATTATAGCTCTGCTATACTGTCTTTCTCTTTAGCTATAGGAAAATGTTATAGTGAGAAATACTTCAGTGTGCTCTCTACCTTGCTATTGGAAGGATTTACAAAGCCATAAAACTGACAATGCTACTTCATTTCTCCTTGAAATAGGAATGGTGATAACACACCAGGCTGATGGGTTACAACTTAAGACAGAGGAGGGTGTGCCATTCTGCTGAAGTCAATAAAGGTAGAGTTTTATGGAAACTCAGATCACAGACTGCTGAGTAAGACAGAATTCCAGTGACTGAAAGCATGGAAGGGTTTGAAAACTGCAAATATTTTCTGTTACAGCAACTAAGAGTTAGAAACCAAAGAAAAATATTGACCTTTGGGTCAAAAATTTGAGCATCAGATAGCATTTTAGAATAAAATCACAAAAAGTTTAATAATGATTTAATGTTCCCCAGGTCATTCACAATAATAGTAAGAATGTGTAAATTGTTTTAGATAATTACTGGCTATGTTATATAAAATTATTTGCAGTCTGGTGGCTAAAATAAAAGGTTCTTTGCCTAAAGATCTTTCTGTTCAATTCCCACTCATTTTACTAAACCAAAGCAAGAATTATTTGGAAGATTCCTGTGACCTTTTGGGCAAGCAGGAAATGAGAAAAGAAATGATAGCAAATATATCCGAGCTCAACAAAGGGGCTAGAAAAGACGCTATTTGCATTTAGAAAAGTATTTTTCAATGCTTTAAATAATGCTAGGATTGGATTATCTACCTTGGTGTATTGAAAGGATTTTTGACAAGAGATGTCCGAGAGAAGCCACAGACACCCAAAAGAAAGAAAACACACAAATATCACAGTTTATTTCGCACACACAGAAAACCCGACAATAAAGTGCAAAAAAAACAGACAAATTAAGCTTTCCCAGTGCCCGTGTTGGGGTNGGATCTCCGAAGCCAAAGAGAGAAAATGGCGCTCACTCTCCTCTTTTTATAGGGGGGTCCCTATCCACGCATGTGTAGATGGGCCCCAGGGGCCAGCCTTTTCTCTGATTGGTCGGCACCCCAGGGGCCCGCCCCGTGCGTGCAATCGCTTATGGGAAACGCCACACCCGCCCAGAAGCCACACGTGCGCCGGGAGGGCATTTTCCACTAATGGCACTGCCGCCAGGCACCACGTTGCTGCTGCTGCCAGGCCGGCGCCGCTGCTGGTGCCACCGCCTCCACAGGACAAGCGTGGCTCCTCCCCGGGGCAAGGCCGGGGCCGTGTGGGGCTGTGCCGGGGCTCGGCACCGGGGCTGGGGCCACACCTCCAGCGGCGGTTCCTGGCGGCGTGCGCCGCCGTGCCCGCCCCGCTGATCCACGGCCGATGCCACTCCGAGGGATGCACACGCTGAGCACTGCTGCTGCCGGCTGGAAAGGGGCTACTGAAAACCACACGGGTGCGGGCGCTGGCGCCGCCCACAGCCCTCCACCGCCGGCTCCGGGCGCGCCCCCAGCCCCCTCACATGGTAGGAAAAAAAGGCCGTTTTTACTTTCGTTTTTACTTTCATTTTTCACCCTACGACACAGGCTTGACTTCGAGCTGTGTGTTGCTAAAGAGTATATGAGTAAAGGATTGGGCCTAGGGTCTTCATTCACCTCTAGGAAAGAAACAGATAGGTAGCAGCAAGGAGAGATGGAAGACTACAAGCCATTGCTGATGGAACAGCCTCACAGCAAGTAAGAGACGTGTAATTCAACAGGTGAAATGTTGTGAGTTTATTTTAGACTTTCATTAAGAGATTAAAATGATGGCTTTTTAAAAAATCTTTTAATCCCAAATAAATGGACACTAGCTGTCCATATATGTAATATTTTTCTTGTTGAAAATATTTTGAATGCTCTAGAAATTTCTAAGAGTTCATACAAAGGAAACTCTTGGAAACACTTTTTTTTACTGTCCTGGAGGTTCAAGTATTTATGTGTCTGATGCTGTGCCTTCCAAGGAATGTGACTAGATTTGCAAATTTGTTCTCTTACAGAAAAAAAAAAAAAAGGCTCTACTCTACAGATTCCCTTAAAAAGAGGAACACATTCAGCACTAGAAAACTTAACAATATAGCAACAAAACTACATAATAGTAATTTCACAAAGACAGGTGTCTTGGCTGTTGCAAATATGAGAAGGAAATTAAAAGGGAAATGAAGGAAAACTGAAAGGGTAGATTTTATATTACATGTTTGACGGTCTTTCCCATGTACAATATATTTCTTTTAAAGCAGTCTCACATGACTTAATGAGCTGAAGCATAGATGTGTATGTATATCAAAAATGTATGATATATCCACCTTAGCTCTATGTATTGCCTTTGAAAATAAAAACAGGGAACTTTACTAAGATATTGCAAAATTTAATAATTGATTAGTTTAAGATTTAATGGTACATTTCATCTATGCATTAATCATTTCTCCCTCTTCTGGGGCTAATGCTTTTGAAAGTTATTGCTTGATGAAATCATGTAAATTCAGCAGTCTGGCAGTTAAAAGAAAGGTTTATATATCTTGGATAGATTTTTGCAAAATAGTATACTGCAGGTTACCAAGAAATCTTAGATACAGTATTTTAGCAGAGGGGAAATAAAATCAATCATAAATCACAAAGGGATGGCATTGATTTTGTTTAGTCTATTTTGCAATATTTTCTGACCAGCTTAAAGGAGTGCCTTTAAATATTGGAAAGAGATCTTCGTTTGCATTTCTCTCAAATACATGTTAACTACAGGCTGTGAACACAGGAGGGAGACAAAGACTTGGTTAACAAGATGGATGTAGAGAACTGTTTAAAAACTAAGCATTAGGAAGACATGTAGAATGAACACAGCTGGTGCTTTACAACTATTATGTTTGATTAAAAATAATATTTTTATCATAGACTTTTTATAATATGCCATATTGCTTTATAATTTTTTCTCTAACATTATTAAGAAACAGTTCATGTTCCACCACCCCCCCCCC
>VYZS01053527.1:0-23282 GCA_013400695.1 Neodrepanis coruscans | reverse complement strand
TTTTTTTTTTTTTTTTTTTCTGCAGATGATAAGGCATTGTCCAAAACTGACTTAATAACAGCAATAGGAGAGATGGATCATCACTTTAGGTTGCTCAGACACTGGCTAAAGTTAATAAAGGTTCAGGCTGCTTCTTTGTGCTGCAAATGCTGTGTGACAGACCAGCCTGATGAGGAGCCCAGTTGCAGGTGCTGGGCCCCTGCTCACTCCTTAGACTCCAGGTTGGTGACTGCAGCATCCATTTTCTCATGAAGACATCTGACATTTGCTTCTCTTCATACTTCTCTATCCCTGCTGGAAAGCTGCAAGTATAAGCTCAGCACAGTCAGTGTTCTTCTCTCACACACCAGGACAAGAAATACCACTAGAGTGTGAATGATGTATGAGGTGAACAGTTCCTGCACCCCTCCCTCTTTTTCAGGGGTTAACCACGATCTGTTCCTACTCTCCTTCTCTCAAACAGTCCATCATGGATCTAAAGCTTTGACCCTCACTCTCTGAATACATTTCTCCTATGTGCAACTGCTTCCCAGCAGGGGCTGCAGAATTAGGCATAAGGCAGCAGCATACAAATGATGGGGTTTTTTGTAGACTATGCAGAGTTGGAGGTCAAGCACACTATTAATAATGCTCTGACTTTTTAAAAGCTGTATTTCCTCCATTTGTTGGCAACATGATTTGAAAGGTCCGTACAAGGCACTTAAAACAGCAGCTGAACATAGGCATTTCAATATTGTCTAATATTGATTTTTGCTTCTAACTTGACTCTTTGCTAAGACTGGTTTCAATATCCTGTGAAGTTTAAGTGAAGATATTTCCCATCTCAGTAGCCATGAATTGTAATGTGATACCACAGACAAGCCCGCTGTATTTTCCTTAACAACATCGCTTCGCTCAAAGAGCAAGAGTGCCACTCCATCCTGGACTATTGCTGCCCTCACTGAAGAAATGCTGAGTGGGGAACAAATGGAGGAGGGCTGGAGTGGGAAACCTAGCTACCAGGTTGTTCACCAAGCTCGTCAACCTGTATAAAAAAAAAAAAGAACAGAGTATTTCTTCCTCCAGGCAAGTGGTCTCAAGGAACAAGAAACTTTAGTAAATTCAAAGCACCAGTTGGTATAACAGAAGTTTAAAGTAAAAACATATTCAGGAAATTTAACAAATCCTTAACTAACATTAAGGAAACAATATAAGCATATGTGAAAATGTAAAATGTTGAAAACATTGGTTTGACTAACAATAACACTGACCCAAAATGTAAGACATTTCCCCACCGAGGAAATCTGGACATATATATAACTTGGGGGGGGGGAAGTGTTATATATTTATACTAGAAAGAATAAAAGACAAAGAAAGAACAGGTTTTCTGCATTGTGTAGAGGGAGACAGGAGCACAACTGAGAATAATGTTGAGAAGGCTGAAATGCTTCACCCTTTTTTTACCTCAGCGAAAAAATCTAGAGGTATTCAGACTGTCCATAGACTTAAGAACTTATTAAGAACTTAAGCTGGTAGAAAGCAGGAGAGTCTACATAGATACATAATGTATCTTCAAATCATGTGAGCTCAGGGAATTGAGTTAAGCAATTTCACATCCATGAGCAATCATCTTTGAGGAATTACAGAGGGTGAAAGTTCCAGAAGACTGGAAAATGACCTCTCAAGAGCTCTTCTAGCCATGGTTACCATTGCTGCAAGGGGGGAAAAAAAAAAAAAAAAAGGTAAGACTGTGACTTATTGATTCCTTCTTTAGGAAGCCACAGTGGCAAAACAACTACTTGATATTCTCACTATAGGCAAAGCATAACGTTTTGAGAACACAGGGTAAGGCTGGATCAAATCAAAGGTTCACCTATCACAAAATCATCTCAGATAGTAGCCTGCAGCCATTATCGCTGTATCCAAACCAAAGTGTAGGGCAAGCATATAGCGGCATATTCTCTCAGCTCTTAGCTATCAGAAGCTTAGGGATTTACAGAGCTAGAGATTTTGCATCCTTCTGTTAATAGCCCTCCATGACCCTCAATAGTCCTCAACAGTTACTAATCAAGAGATCTTGAAAGTGCTGTCTTTATTACATGAAATCAGAAGATAATCCATAGAAACTGAATATAGTCACATATTTTCTACTGCTTTGCCTTTCAGTGAATGTATTTTTGTTCCCAGCCTGGATATATTGTTATCACATATACAATAATTCCATGAACAGCTAATCCTTGAGAAACGCAATACCAAAATGTCAGGAGAGCTACTTTGTATTATTTACATTTGAGCACAGTGACTCTGGCTAGCTTGTCAGAAGCTGCTTCATGTTCCAACAAATTTTTTTATGCTATAAAGAGACAAGACAATCTCCTGTAGATAGATACACTGCACTTGGAAAATAGTGATTAAAAAAATGTATTTACATTTCCAGCTGATCAACATATTTTAGACCTTCTAATGGGAAAAATTGATTTTTTTCCTCTACAAACGGGACTTAATCAATTTTGCTTCTGGAAATGTTTTATTCAACAATAGCTAGATTTCCTTGCATATACATCTGTCAAAGCAGAAACAATTACTGGAAAAGAGAAGCCTTTACTGCTTATATAAAGATATCTGTTTTATTATTTCAACAGAAGCCTATTGATTTTTTTATATATTTTTAGGGGTTTTTTTATACCTTGAAAACCCCACCTTACTATAATGCAAATGCCTTCAATATGCAACTTTCCCCAAATCCCTCCAGATATTAGCAAATTTAGTTTGGGTTGACTTTTCTAGATTTTTTTTAAATTATTTTGTACTTTAAATTAAACTCCAGTGTCATTCTTCAGAAAAAAAAAATGCCATCCTTTTTGTATTTATTTATTCTGGTGGTTCTGTACTAATTAAACCCTTTCTGCAGTGCTGGACTGGGACTTAAGAAGCCTTGGTTCTCCAGCTCTCCCTCTCTCCCGCTGACTCTCTGAGCTGAGGTGGTTTTTCACTTCTTCTGTATAATGGAAGCATTGTATGTTCTATACAGAGCTTTGGTACCTGTGTACAGGAGACTTTTTTAAAAAAACCCTATGTATCATGCCATTCAGTATCTCATTTCTCAATGCAGATGGAAGAACTTTCAGTGCTGGTCTATGGGTTATACACTGGGTGCAGAGGAATAAAAAAACATATGCATTAGGTTGTAATGCTGTCATTCACAACAATGGCCTAATGCATGTGAAGTGCAGCTCAGTTAATGGCAGTAGCCCATTATTTTTTACAATACATAAAGATGGGCAAATCTACACATAATACCAGAGAAGTCTTTGTGAGTCTTTAATACAGTAAGTCTGCAGAAGTATTTTAACTCTGATTTTTTAATTGAAAATCTAATTAAAATTGCATTCTTTGGCTCGCTTCCTACAGTGGGCGTTGCATTTACATGTGCATTAAACAAATATTAACCAGGTTAATTTGAAACAAGAGTTCTTGTATTATTTGGTTTTATGCAAATTTGTAACAGCCACAATTTAATATAAACTGGTAAGAAAATCACAGTCTCACCTCCCTCAAGTCTACAGGACTCTTGACCTTGCCAGGACTCATAAACACTGGGAATAAAAAGTCCATGTGAATATAGTACATGGCAATGAATTCTTCAAAATTTAGAAAGATATGATTAAGAAGAATCCTTTACAAAGAGTAAAAATGAATTTGTGTATTTGGTTTCAGTTAAAAGCCTCCTAGATCTTTAAGCTGATGGATTGCCATATCTATAAATACATCTACTCAGCCTCTTGCTAGAACACCATAGTCTGCATTTGGCATCAGCACCATCACTGCAGACAATTTGGCCACAACTGGGACACATTTATTATTGTTGTAGCTTGTAACAGCCTGAAAGCTGAATTGCAAACTGGGGCCTTGTCCTGAGTTCTGTGGAAACAGATAATAAGAGCAGAAAGCCCCTGCTCCAGCCTGAATCCACACCCACCAAGGCATTCCCACGCACATGGTGATTCACGTGACAGTGGCAGGAGAGGATCTGATCCTATCACACTGAAATGAAAAGCGACCTTATGAGGCATAACCTGAATGACACACCTTCATATTGCATCTGGGAGGAAGTAGAGGTTATCAAAGGTGCTTAAGGTGCTTAATTGATGTACACTGGAGATCTGAGAGAATCAAAAAAGACCAGTAAGGAGCAAACTGCAGCTCCCTGAAGGTCTTGCTCAGCTGCTGGCACCCGTTGTTTCTGGCCCCACACCAGCACACTCCCATTGCTGCCCACTCCAGCACAGATCTTCTGGAGGCGGAGGTGAAGCTGGCCTGCAGACCTCACAGGAACACACCTCCTGCTTCTCCCTGCATCACCTACCATCTCCAGTGCTTTCTGGGGACTCTATGCCCACCCGTCATCACCATGGCTGGTGCTGGACCTGGCACTATCTGTCCTCCTGCCCTGCCCATGACCAAGTCGGGCCAAGGTGAGGACATCATACTGAAGTAGCCATGCTTGTGATGACAGTGAGCAAGAACTGAACACCCACCTCCTGCCACAGCACCTCCCCAGCTACCTGCTCACACAGCAGCCCCAGCTGCTCCCACCCTCCTTTTCTCTTTTTTTGTTCTCGTTGTATGGAGTTGGGTGGGACACAAACGCGGCAGGGTTTGAAACTCTGTATTGTTTGGCACTTTTGCCTGAGAAGTACCAACGACAGGGACATGATGGAGGGGTGAGCTGGGGACAGACTTGGTGTGCCCGCACAGCCCAATCCAGTGCTGCCTCTGCCAGGTGGCCCTGCTGCCTGCATGGGCCCTGGTGCCTACATGGCAGCTGAGGACTAGGGGCTGTACCCACAGCATGGAGAGGAAGAGCCAAACACTGGAACCAGCGAGAAGCACAGACACCCATAACAACAGTGCTTGGCTTCACAGACTTTTATTTTTCACTCTGTACAGAATGCAGCTGCGATTGTAATAAGGCATCAAATGCACTCTTGAACAGCTCATGGTGGACTGTGATGTTTTGCGTTGTTCTGGATCAAAAAGGAGTTTTACAAGATTAAACCAGCTGCTTTCATAGTCAGTAAACTTTATATTCATTGCAGACAGATTTTTGAAATAATTACAAAGATTAAAAAACTGTAAACACATGAAAAAACAGCAGCAACCCAGTGTAGCTTCCTAGGAGAGAGTCTCAGACAGTTCTGCCATGAGGCTGACTTCAGACTCCCAGGGAGTAGGTGAGGTTGGCTGCCCGGGAGCCACACAGGGCACCTGAAGCCTGGGGGCTGGGACCGTGCGGCAATAGGCCTCCATTACAATGAACATCCCCAGCAGGTGCCATGCAGCTCCCAAATGGGCAGCCTCGACCATCGGCACCTGACCAAGAAAAAGGAACTGAGAACACACATCACCGGGGAGCTGTTTGAGCAGCAGGGAGCCAGACGCTGGCTGCCTCAGGGAAACCTCCCTCCCTGTAGTGCAGGGGAGCATGGGCACCTCCAGGACCCCTCTGGTGGGAAGACAGAGTCCAGGGCAGAACCCAGCCTGCAGACATGTTATGAGGTAGAAAACAGAAAAGTGTCACATTTACAAGGTGGTTAGGGTTGGTCAGAAACAAACTGACTAAGAGCACAACTCCTGATGTGTATCTGGGGTACTCAGAAATCTGTTCTTGGAATCCTGATAGTTTGAAGGGCACCTAAAACCCACTTGGTGTACCCCAAAATTTAGACCCCCAAAGAAGAAAGCTCACTAACGATCCATGCGACATTAGCCTAGGCAATGAAAAACCGCCAATTTTTCCCAGATCTGTACCCTTAAAGCATTTAAATTTTGAGCAAGGGAAATCAAATTATGAGGGTGCATTAGAGGGCAAAAAATGTTCCTTGGCCTCTGCCTTTGCTATGGTGAATGGTGAACGGTGCGAAGCCTTGTCTGCTGGCCAGCAGGTTCATACATTCATTTTCCACCATCGGCCACCATACATCAAGTGCTTTGCTTTCTGTCACACTACACAGCACAAGAACCTGAGAGTCCACAGGTTTTATATCATACCACCTTCCCGCACCATGCTGTAATTCGTAAAGGTAATCGGAGAAATGTCCTGAGAATTTTTATCTGCTGAATTCCTGCATTCTGAAGGCCTTCCTTCACCTCTGTAACAGCACATACTAACACCAAAATAAAGAAACTCTGTTAGTCCTGTTGTTTAAGTTTTCTTCTCACACTTCTGCAGTGTATATTTAGATTATTAGGTTGACTAACATTTCCTTAAAAGGCTCAGGAAAAATTTCATGGTTCATTAAAGTATTGCAGGCTCATGATCTGTGACAGGCATTTTACAAAGTGTCAGAAGACTCACTTGATTATAACATACTGACAGTTGAGGGAGCATTCCTTTTCTAGTGCTAATAATCAACATTAAGGCATGCCATGGTTCCTACAAGAAATTTGTGATCCATACAGCTTTAGCTGTCATCTTTCTGCAATAATGGAATGTACTCAAATTTCATGCATATGTATCATTAAAAAATAAAAATAATAGCTCTCAAAACCACCAGCCTCAGTTTAGAGCTTCTGTCACGTAGGTGAGAACAGTGATTCCCTCTAGCTTCCCAGGCAGGTGAAAGGGTTTTCATCCCCTGTGACCATCTTGCTGATCCTAGCTCAGCATCATTCGCCCTCTTACTTGGCAAGGCTTACCCTGGACGGCCAGTCCCTTCCCGTCATCAGGGCAGGATGAGAAGCAGCACTGTGCCCACCACCTCCCCTCAAGCTGTGTGTCAAGCCCTGAAGGCAGTGTCCACACACCCACCAGGAGGCAAAGGCCAACTAAGGAGGAACCTTCTTCCTCTGTGTTCTGCTTCTCAGGCTATTTCCTTCCTCACTCTCACTGATCACAACAGGCTAAAGGCTTCTTGTTACATCTGAAAGCTATTCCATGTATTTACCCTAGAGATTCAATCCTGAATCCCTGATGACACATCCAGAGTGATGTAAGCTCTCCAAAGATGGCTGTGGAGATGCTGGTCTGTGTTGAGCTACTGCCTGTGAACACACTCTGTATCATGACTTAAACGGGGAAAATCATCTACTATGCAGCAGCACCCCCTAATAAGGCAGCTCATATCATTACCCAGTAACACTGAACTAAAGCAGGAGTTAGAGCAGGTAACATCTGAAGCAACATCTCTTTTGCAGGGCCAGGGTTAAAGTCATAAAGGCATAAATCTAGAACAGCACAGCTCCCTGGGCCCTTTGTCAAAGGCATCTGTGCCAGCATACACAAGGGAATGAACTAGCTGAGTGCCACACTTGGGTACTGCAGTCGTCCCCTGACATAAACAGCCAGAAAAGAGGGAATGAGAAACCAGGCGGCAAAATAGAGTTAAGTCTCTCTGTGTGAGGAACCCACATTTCTATCATCCATTTGTTCTGAACTTTATGCTGCAACATATTCCTGAGTAGAGGGAGCATAAAGGAGATCTCCTCACCCCTTCCCAAGAGAACTCTTCTCCTGTATGTCACAGTTGGGAAAAAAGTATAATTTGAAAAATATTTCATATTCCTGATATTTGAGAACTAACTTACAACTGACAAGGCTGTGACAGTGAATCACATCTTTCTACTAAGACTCTGCGGTCAGAGACTGTACAGACAGAGCTCTTCACTCATATTTGGCTTTGTTAGGGTAACACACATATACAACAACATATGTTATTAGGTTACACATGTTAATAGGACCTATATACATTAACCACTGTTCAGTAAGAAGTAACCGTGGTTCATAGAACAATTTTTGTTTGTTTCCTCAACACTGCAAGAACACAACTTCAGTGTTCCACAGAAACTGGCTGACAATAAAGCAAATAGCGTCAGTGGTTCAGGATTTTGGCTACAGTGCCGCAGAACTCTGATTAATAGCAACATGTACCCTTGATCATTCCCTATGTTAAGTGAGTCTCATGTCAGCCAGCAAACTGCCTGATACTTAACCTTTGTACTTCCTGATGATTTATTTTTTACAAATAAATTGGGTTTTATTGAACGAGCCTCAGAGAGCTCCTTCCTGACCTTTCCTTGCTGGTTATGAGAAAGCTGACAGCCTAGTGACATAAAACTGAGGTTTCAGAAAGGACTAATAAGATGCAGACAGCCCCAGTATAAGCAAAGCCCTGCAGCTGAGCTTGAATTTCTTCTGGCATTTGTACCGGAGAAGTGTTCAGTCTCAGCATCCCCATGCTTTTTCACTCTTTGAGTCTTTTGAGACTCCAGATAAGAGGTCTGTTAATTCAAGTTATGGCAGTTTTCATACAAAGACATCTGTCCACCAGGAACTACACTTCTTTTATATGGGCCACTATAGCTATCAGAAGTTAATGACTATCAATCACTGCTAATCTGAAATGAACTGGCGCCACTGACCTCAAGCTGAAAGAGCCTTTTGTCTCCTACCAATACCTTGAGCCATATGGTTTCCTGCCCTTTGCCTCTTATTTTATATTTTAAATAATCATCACTAATTGTACAATTGTTTGAAAATATGGGGGGTTTGTGAAAAGTCATGACCGAGTGGTGTTCTTTCTTCCTTCAACAGAAGAGAAGGGATCAGCTGAAAATTAAAGAATAAAAAAGCATCTTTCATAATGAAATATTATCCCTGCTATTTCTTGGTCCTGCTTCTTAACATTCTATCAAGTAGACTGTTAATAATCCTGCAGGCTGCAATAATTAACAGCTTTCAAAGCATCAAGGTCATTCCTGTTCTATATGAGAGTATTAAGAAAATTATATAGTCAAGAAACCAGTGGAATGTTTTATATTAGGATAAACAAGTATCTGAGGAACCTACTTATCACAAATCTCTTTTTATTCAGTGGTTTTCATTATTTTATATCATTTGCATTTCCTCTGGCACATTTCCCCTTTACAACAAGTGCTCATATATTGCAAACATTTGATTATAGATCTTAAGATAGAACCATTCTTGTCAGACAAACTGCATCATCAGCTATCTTTAGCTGCACCTGCTTTAATGAAACATATTTTCCTGTAGAAATGCTGCCTTAAAAATCATGACTACACTAATTATCTATGGCAAGCACATCTTCCTCAACTAACGACAGCTCAAGCATATTATCATTTGCTCCAGACTTCACTCTGAAATTGAAAGATCCATACAGCTTTGCAGACTCCTTGGAGGATGCAAACCTGCTTCTCCGGTACAGTTCCCCTTTCCACATGGACATCATCAGCAAGCTGGAGAGCACCACACCCCCCAAGGTTAAAAGACACAGCCCAGCGATAACACAGCGGTCCAAGTGAGCACCGATCCTTGCACTCTCATTCTCTAGCCTCTCCATCTCCCGGGCAGCCACGGTGTTGGGATCCACAGTCACATCTCTGGGTACCACATAGGAAATTATCACCAGCAAAATGCCACTAACCAAGAACAAAATGGCACTAATGAACCCATAGTCAATGGATTTCCCAGCCGCCGCCTCCGAGGCAGCATCATCCTCCTCGGAGACGAGGGAAGGAGAATCATGCACCCATTCAGGTGGCAGCTCCCTGCAGGAATGCTGCTGCAGAAGGGCATCCTGGCAGCATCCACCTGTAGGACTAGGGGGACTTCTTGCATGCTCTAGGTTTACATTTTCATCCACATACGTGAATGACGTCTCGAGTTCCTGGGCACAGCAGCAGGCTTTCTTCTTCCCTCTGTCCTCCCTGGGCAAATGCTCAGGTGGGTGGCAGGGCTGGGAGGTGCTGGAGGGTGTAAGCTGCTCCTGGGGTGAGGTGTCCAGAGATGAGGGATAAGGTGTTAGGGGGGGCTCAGCCACAGGGCCCCTCTGCAATGGCTTGCAATGCCTTTCACAGTGGAGGGCTGCCACGGCAGTGGCTGCTCTGGGGTCCACCTCACCCCCATCAGGCTGCTGCTGCTCATAGGGAGGGGAGGGCACACTCCAGCCAGTAGTGGTGCCCAGGGGCACCTGTCTGCTCTCCTTGGCAAGGTAGAGAAGCTCCATGCAAGCCATCGACCTCGTCTCAGTGAGCCCCGGCTCCTGGGCTACTGCATCCTCCAGCAAATGCTGCCCCTGACCTGCAGAAGCGGCTTCACAGTACCGGAGCTGCTGTATCCCAGAAATCTTCTACTCTTTCATCAACGTTTTGTTAGGGACATGGCTTGTGTCAGCTGTTAAATGATTAAACAAATCCTCTCTGACATTCATTTCTTTTTGGTCTGCAAATGAAATAGCAAAGGGAAAAAAAAACCACACCAACAACAAAACCAAATCCGACAACCTCACAATGATACATTAATAAACCAAAGAGAAGATAATGCAAATTTTAAACATCAGGTTTCCTCTCAACTGTTCAAAGGGAGATGACAAACAATTGTTTTAACCACACATTTAAAACTGCAATCCTCTTGCAGATCCAAAATCTATTAGGGAGTCTAATCAACCTTTGACACCACTATCCAATTAAGGCAGTAAGTCATCTACAGAGCATAAGATAACCAGAAAAACTGTGTAAAATGTCAGAGAAAAGAGACATCTGTTCTTTTAGAAACAAGTAACTCCCCCACCCCATTCCAAATAAAGAATTTTACAATCAGATTCACAGACTAATTAGAAAGAAACACACAAATCTCATGTAGCTCAATAATCCAGGATCTGTATTCTCCGGTAGAAATCTGATAATCCTATGGGAACAGCAGAGCTTTCCTATAGTAGATCTCCCATTCGATTAAGAGCTTTTGGAATGAAATTATGCCTCAAGGACTGATGACTCAAAGACGGATATTGCTTCTCATCTGCAATTAATTCGTTATTACCCCCGTCGTCTGCGCCCCATCCCCTTCGAGGCCGCCCGGTGTCACGGGGCACAGACTGCAGCCCCATGAATGTGTTGCATGCGTAGGAAACACATGTGCGCCTACAGCACATACGTGATCGCTCACAGCCGCGGCTCACTCACGCTCTTCTCGGGACCTCAGCGAGAACCGGCCACACCGGGAAAAGCGATCCCCGCCGGCGCAGGGAGTAGCTGAATCCACCCGCCACCGAGTGACCGGAGTGGTACCGGGGTTACGGGCGCGCAGACACGCACAGCACACACGCACTCCCCGGCAGGCAGAAGCATCAGGCCTCCTCCTCCTCCTCCTGCTCCTGCTCCTCCTCCTCCCCGGGGGGCTCTCACCTGCCCAGCACGGCGCCGTCCCCCTTGCACACACACACAAACAAACACACAGACACACACAAACACACACACATGCACCCCCACACACCTACCTCCCGCCACCGCCGCACCCCCGCCCGCGCTGTGCCCAGAGACCCTGGGCTCCCCCGGGCGGTGGCACCCGGCTCGGTCGGCCCAGCCCAGCCCGGCCCGGCCCAGCCCAGTCCAGCCCAGCCCAGCCCAACCGGGCAGAGCCGAGGCGGGCGCTGCTGCGCACGCCGGGAGCTGTAGTCCTCAGGCGGCCGCGCCGCTGCGGCAGGAGCCGCGCCCTCCTCGCTGCCCCCGGGGCGCTCAGCCGCTGGATGCCGGGTCACACTGCCAAGATTTCAATAACCTGGCTGTCCCCTCCGAGCCCCCGGCTCCTGGCATGTGTTTGGAGAGGAGCTTCAGTACAGCGAGCTCTGTTGTGTGTCTAGCTCGGTCGTCAATCAGACTTGTTTTCCGTAGTCACGGGAGCTCACTACTTACTCCGGGGAAAGATAAAATCAGATTCTCAAATGATCACAGCATCCCCGAAGCTGAGACTTAAGGAGACGTGCCCGCTTTCGCAGGGCTACTCTAAAAAATCTCAGGAGCTCACACCATGTTGGAAGACTCCACGCACTTCCTCTGGCCGGCTTAAATGACCCTTAAAAAAAACTGTTGACAAAAATACATAATAAAATGAATGAGGGGTTGGTATGACTTTTTTTGATAGTGCTTTCTCTGAAGTGATTAACGAGAATATGAAAATAAATTGTGGAGGAGCAAGAACTGAAGGTTTATCAGAGATGGATACTGTGCTGTTGGGGAAAGACCAGGCTCTGGGGAAACAAAGCATAGATGGATCGACCTTTGGTAAGGAGCTGAAATGAGGATGTGCATGGCAAGTAGAAGTGCGCACCACTTGCCTGCATGGCTGCTGGTCAGGAAACCAGGAGCACAAGATAGAAAATGAGCAGGGAAGGAACCAGAAGACGGAAGGGCACACTGTCTGAACGAATTGTCCTGACAGCAGAGGACAAGGTGATTCTGTGTAAGGACTCTGCCAGTTCTAAAAGAATGCATTAGGCAATCCAGTCAAAGTTTTGAAGACATACACTACTGAGCCTCAAAAATCCCAGCACAGAAGGTTCAAATCTTTGTGGCAGTCAAAATTGCTTGCCAGGACAGCAATAACAGGCAACATGCAGTGCCCATCTTGCATATTGCTCAGTACTGTAGGCTGCTTTGGACACTGTTTCAAAGCAGCTCCAGGCGCTGTTTCCATTAGCAAAGCACAGTTTCAATGCATTGACTAGTATATTATTCACTCTTTGAAGAAAAATTGTAAGAAGAAAATTATAGTGTTGGGAAAACAGCACAGTCTGTCCTTGGAACTTTTTAATAATGCCCTCTTTGAGATAAAAATACAGAAGCAAATAAAACCTAATCAAAGAAACAAAAAATCGTATGTGTAAGTTGTTCAAATACTTTAAAGTAAAAACAAGAAACAAACTCTAAGACTATTGTACATTTCCATTTGGGAAGCAGGATAGGAACATGCAGATGTTGACCACTGGCACCTCAAGCTGTCAGCACACAATAAATGGCCATATTGTTCTTTCAAAACCCAGGAGCTACAGCAGGTATTCTCCAGCACTTACTAGAGCCTTAGTTAATTGTTGTTTGTTATTTAACTACGCACAAATGTCTTGCTGCTCTGCCACCCACTCTCCTCCCCGTTGTGTGCCAGCATTTGTTGGGCAAGTATATTAATTTGTTGCTAATAATTGCAGTCCCAGAAACTATGGAGCAAACAGAGGGAACCACAAGTTTATTAAACCAAGTGTTGTCTATTCTTATGTGTCTTCCCATGTGATGATGCCCCTCCTTTGCCTAGTACAGTGCACACACTCTTATAGCAAAACCTAGTCACAATCCGTAATACTGACATTTCTTTTTCTTACTTTGGATGCAGTGAGTTAACACCATTTTCTTTTAAAGAATGTGAGTGATTGTTGCCAATGCTCTGAGGTGTGGAGGTGGTGAAATGAACGCGTAGCAACGCACACTCTGTGAACACAAGTACAGTTGGTGAAAAGATTAATCAAGTAAGGGCAGAGAGTAAGAACATTTGTCATGGAAAAACATGACTGTGTAGAGCTAGAAAACAGAGTTATAGACACACAATGGGACAGGAATAAAAGACTGGAGTAGGGTTGATGAACCTTATTCTCTCTACTGCAGCCTACCACATCATAAAGCCCTTTCAGAGACTGAGCAGGGCTATGATAGCAACACATTGATAGTATGGGATATGACAGTAGACTGATAAAGGTGTCTCACTTGAGATACGTGGAGTTAAATTTAAACTATGCTGTGGACCAGTTTGGAAGCTCTCTTCCAGTTGACCCAACTATAAATGAATATATGAACTAGATATATATGGCTTTTCTGTTCTCAGTAAGCTATACTCAGTATAAGACTGGAAGGAGGCTTGTGAGAACCTAAAAGCTCTTTCACGCTTTCTGTTTGAAGCCTTGCCGAGAGCCTGGCCAGAACTGAAGGCATCAGCAGAACCAGGCAAAACTGGAAAAAATTTTCTTAGTGGTGCATCCTATCATGATCTAATGAAGGGTAGGTTTAGAAATATTCTGCTTGTCATTACCAGTTCATGAAATTTTGCTACATGGGATCCTTAGTGGTGCATTTCCACAAACATTTTTATTCTTTTTATTCCTTTCAGCTTCATAACGTGTACACAGAGTCCTTCAGTGATCTCATGTTCACAGAATCTTCAGTTTCTTGCCTTACACAGTCACAGGATCTTGGGTTTCTAGTGGTCCTTGTGCAAGAGTTGCAAGACTGCATAGCTTCTAAGATAAAGGTGCATTCCAGCCAGTGTGGCTCAGAGCGCAATATATTCAGAGAAGTCTAGAGAGAATATTGCATGAACTTCCCACTTCCACTTGAAGAGATAATACTGCTGAGTAAATGAAATTGTCTAGAGAGCCAATAACATGGCTCTGCATAAACGTTTAGAACCTATTAAAGAAAAATATGGACCTGTGTACTGGTCTGTGAAAAATAACAAATGTAATAGAAGGAAATAAAGGGGCAAAGCAAAGGTTATACATAAGTGCAAAAGAGAAAAGTGATGAATTTTTTTTCTTTTGCTTAGACAATGTAAGTATTCTGAGGATAACGAGCAAATATTTGGACAGCTCACTGTGAAAAAAATTATCCAGCATTTCTGTTTAAATGTGTTTAAAACACATTACTGTCACAGATCTATTGATTTACAAAGCAATAGTAGACAGGAGAGCAATGTAGTTCTGCTTTGATTGCTTCACTAATGCACATCCATTGTGCATTAATAAAAGACACAATAAGTAAATAATTTTACAGAGATACAAGAAACTATAGATGTGTGATATGATGTTGCAGAATTGCCATGTATAGATTAAATACTTGCTAAAGCCTTCTGCTTACTATGTCTGAGTAAGTGAAATCATGATTTGGATAACTAGAGTTCCTGAGGAAGAACAAGAAATGTTATGCTTGGTCTTAGAGTAAAGGGTCATCTGGAGAAGCAAAGAGTGGGAGAGTGAGTATTTGCCATTTGAAAAACTTGGGTTTTATAGCCCAGTGTATGAGCTAACAGACAGGAAGGATAGGTAAGATTTAATGAGCTGTCAGCATGAGATCTGCTCCCTGATACAGCATCTATGAAGACTTCACTGGCCTCGAGGACACCAAGATGGGAAGGGCCAGGTCTGGGTGTCCCAGAGCTATGGTTTCCCACTTGCTATGCCCACACCAGTGACATGAACTGGCAACTTGACCAACCCCACTGCCCCAGGTTTCGCTGTTCACCCTGACCAGCCTCCCTGCTTTCCTTCTTCAGGAGCTCATACTCAGCCATTTTCCTTCCTAAATCTTTGAGCAACCGAGCATCCCTGTATCAGCAGACCTATCCTTGACTGTACATTTTTCTAGTGTTCTGTTGACTCTCTCACAGCTCTTTCTCAGCAGTCTGGGCCCAGGATCCACAGTGGGACATACTTGAGCTGGCCCTGCTGTGTCCAAAGCAGGCTGACTACCTATTGCCAGGTACTTTGGTACCACTTAAATGCCTGAGTTTTGCACACTGGGGTAGAGGAGATGCCTTCTGCCTCCCTACATTCCTCCATGGGGCTGAGATATGTGGTGTGCTCTGAATGAACCTTGGCAGAGCTCAAACAGTTCCACCTTGCCATGAGCCTGGGATTGACACATATCCCCACAGGTGTCTGTCCACTGATAGGGAAATACCACCACTGTGCTCTTACCACTGTTGCTATTTGTTTCCCATCATGGTCATACCTGAGACATTAAGGACATGTTTCTCCCCGGGTCACTCCATAGATTGGAGGCTACAGCCCTGAACCCTCTGTGGCTGCTGAGTGCCAGATGTCATGCACACAATTGACTCCTGTTATTGCCTTTCCCAGATGCTTTCCTGGATGGTTATTCTCTTCATCTTCCTGCTTACTTGCATGGAAAGACACATTCCCCTCCAGTAATCACATGGGAGTTGTAGTCCACCAGTTATTCAGCACAGAACTAAAACGCTAATTATGGAATTTAGGAATTTAAAGGAAAAGTGAGATAATAGACTACCCTAGAGGGAATCCCAGGTGAAAGCCCAGGGTCTGCTTGGGGGAGAAATAAAGAAATCATCAAGGAGATTTTAAGCAAGGGATTTAAAGGACAAAGAATAATGCGGGAAAAAAGGAGACTGCAGCATAATATGAGAAGATAATAGCTTGACCCATAAACTAGTGATTTTTCTTTATGCTGAATCTGAAAACAAAAATTACTCATAGACGTTGCAGTACACATAAAGCTATGCGTGAAATAAAAAAGTGAAGGCTGCAGTTTCTGACAAGGCAAGGACACACAGCCCTCAGTAATATATATATTACTGGTGACAGAATGAGGTTTTATAGAAATTATCAGGAATAATACACAGAGATTCTGTATTATCAGCATGTGTTGAAGAGTATCTTCAAAAGCAATAGCAAAGATTATTCACATTAGAGAGGTGATGCTGGTAATTTACCTAAACATAAAAAAACCAGTATAACCCTCTTCTCTTGGGAGTGCTTTATGTCCACACACTACAAAGTACATTAAAAAGCTGAAATCAGTATTCCCGTTTTAAAAGTTTTATGTGGGAAACTTGTGGGAAAATTGTGTAATTTTTTACAAACTGGACAACACAGAACCAATATCAAGGCACCAAAATTAAGATCAAAGACCTTGAGCCTTGTTGCTCTTTCCACCCATTTTAACCAACTGAAATGGGGAAGCAGTGACATAGAAGGGAATTAAATTCTTCATATCTAACTGGGGGAAAACCATTGGCATGAGGGAAGAGATATTTTAAGCTCATAAATCATATCATCACAGTAAGATATGCCAGGAAGGTGTATCAGTGGGGCTTCAAAGCAGTGCTATGGTCCATACTGACAGCTGAGGGTGGCATTTGTGATTAACTTAGCAGCTATAACAGCCCATAGTCAAGAGAGTAGAAGGCAGAGCTCTCCTCCCCTTTGTCTTCTCCTTTTCCATAGTCCCTTAAGCTGGATATGGGGCTGTATTTATGTGTGGAGCAAAGCCTTGCCTATGGGTCTAAGCCTGGCCCCATCACAATCACTATAGCATTTTTGCAAATGATTTCAGTTTTAAAACAGACCAGGATTTCTCACTGTCCTTCCTCATCTAATAATATTAAGGTTCCTTATAAATTGGTTTCTACAAGGATTGGAAAAAAGCCCTCGTGGAAGACAACAGCCTAAAACATGGGGTAGATGAAAAAAACAGGAAAAATAAGACTAATCACACTAATACAGGCTCTGACAGTCTCACAGACTTTTCCAAAGGGCAACATTTCTTGTACAAACATTGAAAAGCACTTTGAACAAAGTGCTAGAAAATAAATTGCAAGGAGCAATCCTTCTATGGGACCATGTCCATGAGCTAGACCATTTATCTAGGCATTTTCCTCTCTGACGTTTAGTGATTCGATCCTGTTTACTTTCCAAGGGGGTGTGATCAGAGTGAAACTGGAAGGAAAAATATTTCATCTTTTTGAACAGTCAAACCTTTAATGTCCAGCCTGTCCCTTGAATTTTGAAAATGCAACTTGGGGTTTTTAAACAAGACCTCTATTGATATCAATAGCAGTCCAAATTGCAGACCAAACACCCACAGAGCAGCAAACATTTAATTCATCAGATATGGTTGAGGCTGTTAACATTCTTTTTCTTGTCACATAGCCACTGTTCTTATTCCTAAAGACATTCTATTTGCTGTCTTCTTTTGACAGGCTTGGAGGAAAGAGTAACATTTTTTCTTAAAACTGAGCTTAACAGGTATCTGGAATCAATAGGGGAAAATAAAACCTGACCTGATGGGTTTGGTTTTTTTGAGTTAGGAGGCATGGAAGGAAATATGATGTCATCCTCTATATTAAACCAGCTCTTTGAAAGCTTTTAATTGCATTGTGTTTTGAAGCCATATATTCAAACAGGAACAGCACACTGTGTTGGCTCCTTCACAAACAGTCTTAGACAGTCACATGCTGCTAAAGAAAATTTTTACACTTTTCTGTTCTTGACACATCAGAGTCATTTTTATGTGGTTACTATGTTATGCATGCAATAGAACTGCAATGATAGTAAAATCTGTGACGTGCAGGCAGGACTGCGGGCACAGTATGAAAAAAAGCAGTTGCCTACTTGAGCAGTTGAAAAGCTCCTAATACATTATTTATGGGAAAATCAATATTTTTTGTAATAAATACATACACATATCTACCTATCCATTCAAGAAAACAAAGATGTCTCTATCCCACCGTTGTTGAAAAGCAGAAGGCAGGACCAAAGATGCATTAGTTCACATTGACTAATTACCAACACTTCCTCTGGCAGCGTCTGGGGAGCCAGTGCAGACAGGATAGATTTTGCAGGAAGATTGGGTCTCGAAAAAGAGAAGATACTTTTTAATTTGTGGCAAAGACCTGGTTCTTAAGCACTCAGGTCTCCATTACACAACGCTTAGTTCTCTTTCTATTGTGATGGGGATTTATTTCAGTATGAGACAGAGACACATAGCAGGCTGTCTGGTGAGAAATACCTTAGCATGAAGCCTCCTTGAATGCAATCAGAACAAAGTGTTGGTGTGGAGGAGCCCAGAAGAGGACTATAATGATCCAAGCATCCGTGGGAGAGTCCCTGGAATTGGGGTAAGGGGACAGGACAGAATAAGCAGGCAGTTTCTGGGCGCAAAGGGATCCCTGCACATAGATAGCTTCTCCTAGACAAGGGTCATCTGGAGATGGATGAGCAAGGAAAGAGGGTTTATTCCTACTGTATGCTAAATGTATTAATGTTTTGTAATACATTTACTGTTTTGTCTTTCCCTGAATAAAGTTCTATTTGTTTGCATATTTTTTCAGAGTCCTCATGAGTGGGAAATCAAACCTAATGAGGGCATGTGGTTTTCTGGAACTTCTTGGGTGGGAATTTAAACTTAGGTTAATCATTTGCCTCAAGAGATGTGAAATATGTTGATGGTACTGGTTTCTGCTCTTATTAACCACCTGGATGAGGATTATATGTACATACAATATTAAGCTAATAGGATTTTTTTGTGTGTTTTACTTCTGAGGCAATAATGCATGCTTACACACATTTGCACTCACAAATAGTTATATGGAGTTTTTCATGGAAAGTGGGAGGTTTGGAAATGAATTTCTACTCCTTTTACTCCAAAAGACACCCACTCTCCCCTGCAAAATATCATACATAAAATGAACCATGGAGAGCTATTTTCCCAAGCAGAGAGAAATGCTGTATTTTGAGATGGGTAACTGCATTTCAAAGCCTAAAATTTGCATAAAAGATATTTGTACAGTGCCATCTGGACAAAATTTTAATTAATGTGGAAAATAAAAAATTAACAGAGGGACTAACAATTTCTTCATGATCAAAAGCAAAATCCTGCAGGGAAAAAATACCCATGATTATACTTCCAAAGGATTAATAAAGAACATCTAATGTGGGTTTATAAAAATGAAATCAGACTAAGAGCAGAATATTTTAAATATTTTGATTACTTTTAATAATTGATTAATTTTATTAATTTAGAAGAATTCTGCTGTCTTTAAGAAAAGATAGCCAGAAAGGATAATAACAGCAGATGAAGAAAAAATTGTGTATATTCTGAATGAGGTATTCCTTTCATCTAATCAAATAATAAGTTTAACTTTAGAGGAGAAAAAAAGGAGAGGAGTATCGCTCTTCTTTGGTGCACATAATGTAGGAATTTAGCTATCTATCCATTTATAATGTGATCATTCTTTTTGTTATCTGAGCATTAGAAGTTAATAAAACATGATTACACTGGAGACTGAGTTTTCTGCCTGTCTTCTGAAGTTTTGAAATACAAAGTGTGTGAAAACTATTTAAATTGCATGGCTTTGAAATCTTTGAGAAATATTGTCACTTTTTAACTACTGATCTGCTTCTTCTACTCATTTTCTTATGATGTTTTTAAACCAGTAACATTTACATCCCTATTTTTAGATGATAGGAGAAATCAAAGGGTACTTGTGACCATGAAAAATTTTATTCAACTTGTCTCAGAACATGTTATGCACATATCCTTTTGTCTGCTGAAACTTATTTCATAAGTTCCAATTTGAGAGGGTGTTTTTATATCCTGGAATAAAGTCCTGTGGTTTTGCACATTGCTACAGGTCTGTCTTGTCCTTTTCTTCCTCACAATTTTCTGTGACAATTTTATTAATATTTTAATAATGGTGAGATCTTGGAATAACAAGGCAACTCACAGTTAAACAGAAAATATACATTTTTTATGTTGGAGGAGAAACAAGCAACCAGTAACTTTGCAAGTGTGAAATCAAAGGCGGAGGGAACATATGTCTCCCATTGGGAGCAGAAGCTAACTGATTCAGTGTGAATAAAGGATGCTAACATTTCGACATGAGGCAACATCTGGACTTAAAGTGAATCACTCCCTAAATTGGCCAGAAGTTGGGATAGGGGGGAGAAAAGATTATGGCTCTGATGTTTCGGTTACTATGAAGTTACTTCTTTTCTCTGCACTAACACCGTTCCTTA
Source organism: Neodrepanis coruscans (assembly GCA_013400695.1). Classification (NCBI taxonomy): domain Eukaryota; kingdom Metazoa; phylum Chordata; class Aves; order Passeriformes; family Philepittidae; genus Neodrepanis; species Neodrepanis coruscans. Next base: position 2,910 of record VYZS01053527.1, on the reverse strand, counting down.
AGTAACTCAATAAGTACAACATCTCTGGCAAAGTCTAAAATTAGAAAACATACTTGAAGCATCAAGAAAATGAGTGTTCAGGAAAAAATCTAATTTTAATCCTTATTTAAATCTTATTCAAGTTTGAAAATGACTTTGTGTCTATTTAGCATTTCAAAATGTATGAAATGTAGTCTGTAGATTAGTGCAAGGCGTTCCAGTGACCTCCAGATGTTCCTCCCTCCTTGGGTATCTTCATTCTCTGCAGACAGCTGAGGCAGTCTTCTTTTTCCTGCTGCAAATTTCTGACTGTATTTTTAAGTCTGGATTTTGTCCTGGCTTGCTCTACCACTGAACATCAACAATTATCTGTTTCGTTGCAATTATTCAAGTGGATTCAATGGAGTCACATTTGGCATTTATCAGACTAAATGTGGAGCTGTGCACCATACATTTTTACATTTGAACCAGTTGTCTTGTCTATGGTTGTAATTGGGAAGATTGACTCAAAACAGTCAACAGAGTTAAAGATGAGATTCATCTGACCAAATGTAGGCACTTACTTTAGAATTAGGTGAATAGTGCATTAAACTCTATGGACTGGGATTGTTGCTCACATCACTCTGTCACGCACTGGCATTCTCACTGTAGACAGATACATTTTGATTAATCCCACCATAAGAGGGAAATTGTAATTAATTTTCAAGGGGATTACAGTAAAATTCTCATTTTAAAAACACTTCTTGCCTCCTTGTCAGTAAGGCCCCAGAAACCCCATGCCTGATCTGGAGTGAGGCGGTTTCAGTTTCTCTCCTATCTTCTCTTCCTCATGGCTTACTGTTTTTCCCTGTTTTTCTCCTCTCTGTGTCTTCTATGCTTCCCTAATATACTGAATATGACTTTACAACAGAGAAAAAGGAATATTTTCACCTCTCTGAGCCACCACTACATGACAGATGTTTTTGCTGAACTTAATCTATTTTGATCCAATATCTGAAGCATTTCTTTGAGGAAGGGACCAGGTCTTCTTGTGAGAGCCCACCTGGAGTACTGCATACAGTTCGGCTGTCCCCAGCATAAGAAGGACATGGAACTGTTGCAGCAAGTCCAGAGGAGGGACACAAAGATAATCGGAGGACTGAAGCACCTCTCCTGTGAATACAGGCTGAGACAGCTAAGGTTGTTCAGCCTGGAAAAGAGTAGGTTCCTGGGAGGCCTTTTAGCACTGCCCAGTACCTAAAGAGAGCCTGTAAGAGAACAGGAGAGGGACCCTTCATCAGGAACTGTGGTAGTGGTAGAAGAAAGAGTAATAGATACAAATTGAAAGAAGGGAAAATTAGGTTAGATACTGGGGAGAAATTCTTTACTCTGAGAATGGTGAGACACTGGAACAGACTGCTTAGGGAGATTGTGAATGCCCCAGCCCTGACAGTATTCAAAGCCAGGTTGGATAAGATCTTGAGCAACCTGGTCTAGTGGGAGGTGTCCCTGCCCATGGCAGGGAGGGTTGGGACTAGATGATCTTTAAGGTCTATTCCAAACCCTTAACATTCTATGAATCATTTTATGAATCTAGGATGCAGTGGTGAAATGGGTATGTGGCAGTTATCTAGAATTATGCATAAGAAACAGCAGTTTCACAACTTTGCAGTAAATATATTTTACTGACCAAGGACTTGTGTCTTACTCCCTGTCTGTTCAGCTGTTCAGACTGTAGATTCCTCAGGACAAATGTAGGGTTTTTGTTCTTCATCCACCTCATTATCCACATCCTACTCTGAAGGTGGGTAGGTGGGTGGGTGAAAGAGGGAAATTACCTGACTACTTTGCTCTCTAGGTTTATATTTATTTGTCATTCATATTAGATCTTTGTTCTGCATAGCAGAGGCAACAAGGCTAACAAGGACGTGGTCAATACTCTCAGAAAGTCACATGCAACTATAAAGTTGCATTATTTGCTCTTACAAAAAAAAAGTAGTGAATGGATTTTTTTATGCAGATGTAGAGATGACATTTGGAGAGTGAGCATTAAACAATGGAGGTTGCTAATTACAAAAGGTGTTAGTATGTATGCATAGCTGCCAGCATATGTATAGTCTCACTCTACTTATGTTTTTAAAGTGCCTTTTGGATGTGAGCCTAGAAATTACATTTCCAAATAAATGTATTTCCTTCTACTACATTGCATTTCTGTTTAACAGTATTTTTTCTTCTTACAAGTTCAGCTTTTCATTTTTCTTCCCATAAACAAAATTAAAAATTACCACTTTGAATTTCAAACATATATTGATGGGTCAGCTCCACATAAAACTTACTTACTTCCCAGGCCATACTGAAACTTGATCCAAAATTTTCTATAAATATGGACAAAGGGTGATTTATTCTAGACATGTTGAAAACATGCAAGAATATGTAAGAAAACATTTAAAATTATTCTTAGGAAGTATGAATTATGAATGTAGTTTGTTATAGATCATGTTACAACATAAATAATAGTGTTCATTTAAACCTCCATGCACTTTTCTGCAGGTATTGCTAGGGTCATCTATGCATTTCTAGAAATTCAAACACTCAATTTTCTACTAGTCTCGAGGTAATGCCAAATCCCTGCTCATTTCAATATATGTTGTTTGTAATCAGCTGCAGCAAAAGAGCAGCTTTTAAGTTTTATCTCCAGGGTCCATTCTAACACCAGTTACTGGAGAAAATAGCCTTACTTTCAGATGTTGAATTTAACTTTGCAACTAATGCTTCATAGCTAGAAAGTAGAGGTAGACAAATCATTATATCATTCTCTTCTGCCACTCTGCTCTTTGTAGTGTCTGTCCATTTTTCACATGAGAATAAATTCATTTGCTATTGTGGAAAAAAGTGGTTAAGTAATGTGATTAAATCTTGAAGCCATGAGGTTATCTTGTAATGGTTTGGGTT